>CM055270.1:81521091-81633714 GCA_029237695.1 Conchocele bisecta
GTCATTCTTGTTTTTTCTTTTTTTTTCAGTCAAAACGATGTGCAGGCCTAATGGCAGCTACGCGCCTGAAATGAACGAATGAAACCGCACTGGCAATATACTCATTTTGTCTATAAATGAATGAGTGAAACTGCACTCGCAATGTACACAATGTGTCTATAAATGAACGAGTGAAACCGCACTTGCAATATACGCATTTTGTCTCGTGTATTCTATAATATCAATGACTTGTACAACCTTGCCACACTCGGTGTACGACACATTCTAGCACCTGCCGGAATTAATCGCAGCGTAAAGAGGGATTACAATTACTACTAAGAGATACCAAATATACACAGTTGCAGAATTGACTGATACTATCGGGATATTACATGCAATAATATCACTGGACGACATATATAACACGCCGTGTGATTTTGTACCACACCATGTGCGATGTTTCATGAAATACATGTACATAAACTGTGATATTATAATATGTAAATGATGTCGAAAGATAAGAAAAGTTTAATAGCTAATGTGGAATTGTATTCCGCATTTGTTATGACAATGTCAGAAACTTTCGACGTCATTTACGGAAATATCGTAATTTGTGTCAATATATTTCATGGAGAACACATGCTCTGACTAGTTTCGTATGTTCTAGACTTTAATTCCTGTATGTACGTTGTATCACATTGTTACGTATACCTACACGTTTTTACACAGTTCGGAGCCTGGTGAGACCATGTAGCATCTGAACCACAGGTTCGAATCGACTGCCCGTCAAGCTGGTAGTTTGTGTCGCAGGTGTACTCCACTTGGCAGTCTTCAAATGTACACTGCCCCGGGGTGCACGAGGAATCGCCCGCCGGGCACGGGGTTATGTATGTGAGTGTTCCCGACGTAGGCGCGGTCAGCGTATCACACTCTGAAATACCAATGACCATTTTACATGTAATACTTTTTCATACTTTATACGCTGCCAGATACGGTTCATATGAACGTGTAACTACATGTACTAAGACGTGTATAGTGGATGTAACTGGAGAAATAGGGCTTATGGGTTTTGCGACCAGGGAAGATCCAGATCAGCCTGTGTATCCACACAGTTCCATCAGGATCTGCACTGTTCGCCAGTCCATCAGTGAAACATACGTCATACTTCTAACTAGCACAATATATCGTTATCATGGTACAGGGGTGTGCTTTTCATCAGGAGACACACTGGTCACAAATCCCATAAGCCCCACTTCTCCAGTTCCAGCAACATATTAGTTATCCACACACATTTCAAATACAGAATGAATGTCTGTTCGTCTCTCTACATGTTAATTTCATATTTATGCAACCGTGACAATCCAACAGTAACGTCGCTGATACATATAATTATAGTTAAACTCAGCTGTTGACAGACCTTTAAATAACAATAAAAATGAAAAAAATATAAGTATTACTGTCAACAGTATAGGTCGTAGGTACTAATTTGCAAATTGGATATATAAAATATACCTTTTCTACTATGCTGAATGGATAATTCATAGCGCATAGTACTCCATGTATGACACAGCAAATACTAAAATACAGAACGTTAAGGTAGCTGCAAATAATACGAGTTTGTGTGACATTAAAATACCAGATGGCCGCGGCCCGCATGTCGAACATGCCGAGGCATTTGATGGTCTCAGAGTGTATTTATTTGAAGTTTGATGCCCAATAAGCATACAAAATTTCAAGCAAATCTGACTTTACGGTTACAGAGATAGTAGGTATGTGAAAACTTTAACGCAAATTTTGACAGAAACGTTAACACAAACTTCTAAGTCATTTGACCTTGACATAGGGGCACAGGGGCCGCATGAGTGGGACACAGAATGAATATATGGATGATGACTAATAAGCATATGAAGTTTCAAGTCAATGTGACTTAGGACTGCAGAGATATAAGGTATTTAAAAACGTTAACGCAGATTTCGGAACGCAAACTTCTAAGTCATTTGACCTTGACCTTGGGCACAGGGGCCGCATGAGTGGAATACAGCATGACTATATGGATCATGACTAATAAGCACATGAAGTTTCAAGTCAATGTGACTTAGGACTGCAGAGATATAAGGAATTTAACAACTTTAACGCATATTTCGGACGGACGTACGGACGCACGCACGCACGCACGGACGGACGCACGGACACCCGGACGTCATTGTGATCACTATGTCTCGCTTTCCGCAAGCGGGCTCGACAAAAATTAGGTAATAGAACCGATGAAAGTTCCAATTATATTTCCTCAATCCAATCCGAGTCATCAGAAGTACAGGATTCAAATCACTCGGGAACCCTCGACCCATTCCGTAAAATCGCGAATAGAGACTCGGGAATGACTGGGAGGCTGCCATTCTTATTTTCAGCATTGCGTCTATGGTAATTCTATAATGCATCCGTGAGGCCGAATCACCGGTTCGTACGCCAGAACAGACCATCCGATATAAGCAAGCGGGTTCCCAGCCATAGCAGCAGCGAAGCAGTAAGCCGGGAACCAATTACTCTGATCCCGCTCCAACACAATAAATAAACACAACACAATAAAGCAATTTGTTTATCCGTTGCTGGAGAAGATCGTATTTAAAAAAAAGTTTTGTTTAACCCGACTCAGTCATTCCAGTAGATCTGATATATTGGAGAGACTAACACTAATAATTGTCATTAGTTAGGAATAAATAAAGGTTGGTGGATTTTAAAAGTTTAATCTGGAGCATGGCAACACGTCCGATATATAACTTATTTAGTCAACACGTCCACGAATTAATTCGTCCCTATTGTGTCAACGTTGGCACGACGTTGTTGTTCGCACGTTGATGTACCAGTCAATGTGGCACCCTAGCTGGGACACACTGCCATTACTGATTTAAAGCCAATCCGTCTCATATATTTGACATATGCATGATATGGGTTTTTACATTATTCTCTGCAAATGACCTACATCAACTATTCTGAAAGTCATAATTCGTCCATTTCGGCACCTGCAGATTAGAATTACCTCCTGGAACTGGAAGAGCACAGGGGGGAATCGGACCATTTTCATATAATTTGTTTTAACTCTTCAAACAAGATAATTTTGACCGTGTGGAAAAGTTTAAAGACATAAATTTATCTAAAGTTTGATAACCACTTGATATAATTAGATGCCCATCTAGTGTCAAATCATTCTGTTTTATATATATTTTTAATCAAATCAATTTTGAAATTGCGGATATTGCCTGTGAGATGCAGCCATATAACGACAGAAAGTTGTGTTAAAGTTTTTGGCTAAGTCATTTGACCATGAAGACAGTGGGCTGCATGGACGGACTAACTAATGAAAATGTGGATGATGACAAATAAGTATATGACGTTTCAAGCAAATTGGACCTGCAGAGATATACCAACAAGAGAGCCGGAGGTAACAATAAACGCCCACCGAGGCACGGTCAATGAAGCAAAAAAAAACGTAGGTCAATGTCACATTAAGGTCAAATGGTATACATGTACGTGTATGTCACTTGCTGATCTACACCATTAGCTGATTGTTATGTGCACGAGTATTAAGTAAATCGGTTGAACACTAGAAATAGTAGAAGACAAGCATAAAGTTGCATTTTCTGAGTCACAAATGGGGCATAACTCCATATGATTTTAGGGGGAGTGAACATGTTTGTGTTACTAACTGCGGCACTTTATGGTAATCAGGTATGCAAAGTATGAATTAGATCAGTGGAAAATGTAGAAGTAGCTCGCTGTAAATGTAAAAAAATAGGAATTTTGGATTTAAAAATGGGAATAATTACGTAAGGGTTTGGGATGCAGTGAACATTTTTGTGTTACACACTGTGGTGCTCGGTGGTGGTCAGGTATGCAAGGTATGAATTGGAATATCAGTGGAAACAAATTTCGCTGTACAAGTCCAAAAAAGAGTCGAAAAGGCGAATAATTTCATAAGGATTTGAGGTGGAGTGAACATTTTTGTGTTCATTGATTGATTTCGTCTTGATTGTTGTCAGGTATGCAAAGTATGAATTGGGTCGGTGAAACTTTTAGGACTATTTCATATAAGTCAAAAAGGGGGATAATTCCATAAGGACTTGAGGTATAGTGATTTGTTTTGTGTTACACACTTCAGCATTTGCAGGTGGTGAGGTATTTAAAGTACAAATTGGATCGGTGGAAAATGTAGGACTAGTTCGCTGTACGAGCCAAAAAATGGGAATTTCGGAGTCGAAAAATGGGGAAAATTCCGTAATGATTTAAGTTGGAGTAAAACAAATGTGTTACACACTGCACAACTTTAAATTTATAGTTAGTAGTCATGTAAGGTAAGTATGAACCTCATCAGTGGAAAACTGTATGATTAGTTCGCGGTACAAGCCAAAAATAGGAATTTTGTAGTAAAAAAGGGGGATAATTATGTAAGGTCTCGAGGGGTGTGATAATGTTTGCGTTACGCACAGCGGGACTTTATAGTAGTCATGTATGGTAAGTATGAACTTGATCAGTGGAAAACTGTACTACTAGTCCCGTACGAGCCAAACATTATAATTTTGGAGCCAAAAATCCCAAAATCAGAACAGGATATTTACAGAAAAAAAGTATATTCTGCCCTCTGAAATTAGGATCACCTGACAGGTTTTTACAACACCAGAGTCACTTAGCCCCACTCCCCAAACGTAATAGTATTAGTACTAATCTTATTACTTTTATAATGGGTATAACCGGATTCAACTCTCACGTACTAGAAAGCCAAACATATACCTGAGAGTCAAACCAGGGATATTGGGATTCCGGTAAGAATGCATCCCCCTGTTAAATGTACCCTTCGCATGCTGCCAACAAACCGCCCAAACAAGAACATGAAGTTTCAAGTCAATCGGACATAGAGTTGCAGAAATAATCAGTAGTCCAAAACATCCGCAAATGCTGCCAAAACTTTAACACAATCTAAGTAATTTGACCTTGAGCATGTGTTTGTTTGTTGGGGTTTAACGGCCTATAAACAGGTATGGTCCTTTAAGGCCTGGGTCAATGGGTTTAGTGCTAAACCCAAATATTACCTATACAAGTAAATGTTCATGTTCAAGTACATCTATAAATGGGGGGAAAATTCCAAAATCAGAACTGCATATTTACAATAACACCAGATGGCCGCGGCCAGCATGTCGAATCCGTCGAGGCATTTAATGATATTTTTAAAAACTTTAGCGCAGATTTCGGACGGATGGACGCACACACGGATACCCGGATATCAGTGTGATCAATGTGTCTCGCTTTCCGTAAGCGGGCTCGACAAAAACTATATATTCAGCCCTGAAATCAGAATAATCCTGATCTGATTTCAGGTCCTCGCCACACCAGAATCACTTGGCCCCTCCCAAAAGCAGTACGATCAGTAATAATATAACTACTTTTATAATGGGCAATAACCCAATTCAACTCTCAGGTAACAAAAGAGCCAATGATAAAAACGTACCCGAGGGCCAAACCAGGCAAATCGTGTTTCCTATAAGGAGGAACCCCTACCGTCTAGCGTTAATTTACGCCATCGCGTTTGCCCGACCACCACCCACCCTTGAGCATGTGGGCCTCATACCGAATATTTACAGAAAACATATATATTAAGCCCTGAAATTAGAATAACCTGACCTGGTGCGAGGTCCTCATAACACTAGAGTCACTTAGCCCCACTTCCCAAAAGTAATAGGATTAGTACTAATAGTATTACCGGTGAATGTTACGGAGTACCTGAATTACTTCGGAGTTGAAATAATTTAAGATCAAATACAATCTAACGTTTCATATACATGTATAATAAATGTTCAAAGCCAGTCTGGTATACTTTACCATTTATATTGTGTTGGTCGACACATGTAATTTACACAAATTGATACTTGAAACTGCTGAATTTGAAATGACATTTAAAAATATACCTTTGATCAGCTTGAGACAGAAATGCAACGCCTAGATGCCATTGTCATCACTATTTTGATCTCCCCAGAAGCAAGCACAACAAATAGTTTGTGCCATATTGAGCCTGAATTAGAGATTAGGCCATAAAAAAGTACTTTGGTTCTCAAACATAGGGTTCGCAGAATGTGACGCGTGAGGGCGGATTTTTTATATAAATATTTTATTTTTGTTTCAGATGTTCGTCTATGATTTATTTTCAAGTTGTCAAATGCATATATGTTCTATAAAGTTACTATAACCACTTTAGACGTGAAAAATCAGCAGATTTCATCACACTTGGTTGGATTTAACATATTACTGCGTGGTAGTGTTTCTATTTGATCATGTGGCGAATTACAAAAACAAAAGTACGATTTTATAACTCCATGTCGATAAAATGCTTGATGCGCAAAGATTATTCTGACGTGGCTATATCTGAGAACCAAAGTACTGTTTTATGGCCTGAAGCTCGATTAACACGATTAATCAAAATGATTTACTTCGAAACATGCAATTCATGCTGAGAAATTTTATAATCATATTATAATAAGAGTAATAACTGCAAACAATGTCACATAATTCAATTTATTTCACACATACATGTACATGTATCTGTGTATCTGACATTGATTTAAAGGGTGCATATAATATAAGCTGTCATGGATGGATATTAGGATTACGAGATGGAATGATGAAAACTATATACATGTACACCTAGTCAAACCGAGTAATTCTAACTCTATAGCATGAACATTTGACCACTTCTTAATGTGTGAAAAAGTTCAAAATTTCAAGGTCATATTAATGGCAGCAGCTTAAATGAATGTAGCTGTCAATTAGCCAATTTAGACAACATAGCTGTCAAGTAGCCAACTTAGAGCTTCTCATATGATGTGAAACATACCTGTATACCTGTACTTACACATTATCTATGTTCTTCTTAGAAATATTAAAATCAGAGTTTTATCAATTAACAAGTTTTGTATTGACCCAATATGTACTGACTGATAACATAATGTCGCAGCAGGCATTTACATGATCAGTGGAATGACACAACGTGAAATAGTCAGAGTTCCTTTCAACAAAATATATCACCTAACATAAAGTAGTATATAGGGAGTCAAAATGATACCACCAAATGTGGGAGCGTTATTGACACTCGTTACAGCTCCCACCACTATCGAAAAACGTTGTTTTGTAAACTAGCCACCAACAGAAAAATATGAAAATCTAAGAACAGTACGAGGTAAATTTCTCATAAATTTTATAAAAAATATTTAATAAAGAAAAGTGTGTACCAGCACTCACAAAAAGTAACATAGAGGGAGTGAAAATGATACAACCAACGTTTTTAACATTATTGAGCTGTATTGTAGCTCCCACCACCAACCAAATTTTGGTTGTGGTATTGAATGATAAAATTTTGTTAGCAAAAGCCTCCACTCGTGCACACATCCCCAGCGACTGGGCAGATTTCTTAGCCGGCACTCAGCCACTGGGGTGTTGGGACCTTTCTTAAGCCCATGCATCTGCTGGTTCACAGTCTCATTTTACGGGTCGCCTTTAACCCCATTGCCAATTCCTCAATTCAGAGAAACCGACGAAGTAAGGCGAGCCTATTTTGTGAATTTGGTTTCCGAAATTGCAAGCTCTTAGGCAGAAATATTTTAGGCCGGCACCTTTGAGCTATGCAATTACATCACCAAATTCACACATATTTAGAGACTGCTACCATCAAACAGACGAGACAGACGTCATACCGGATCAACAACATGGCACACATGAGATGAGACCAATTGTTGAAAGGTTAACAAACGTATATATAGTTATCAGTTTCCTATACAACATACAAATGGTGTGCAAATTATAATTATTTATAAATACTTAGAGAGGTTCACGAATTTCCGGGATGGTTCGTCATTTTATCAATTTTGTAAAAATTAATAATAATTTAAAGCTAAACAATTAATAATAATTAATAATATTGGTGCAGTAAACAAATTTACATAACTATACAACATGTGTATATTTATAGCAGAGGTAAACAGACGGCTATTTATAGCCGAGTGTATTTCTCCTTATCGGTGGTATGTACACGGCTATTGATTTATAGCACAGGTAAACAGACGGCTATTTATAGCCGAGTGTATTTCTCCTTATCGGTGGTATGTAAACGGCTATTGATTTACACAGACGGTGTGTACACAGGTTAGTTATAAACACTTAGTGAGGCGTAATGCTCGTGTGAATTTGTTATACGATTACGGCTCAATTCTCAGCGAAAAACACATGTTGTAAAATTTATTTATTGCTTTAAAACTTATTTACTAAAATATCACAATTTCAGGATGGTGGTGCTGTAACATTTCCTCCGACTTTATTTCCAAGTTTTACCCTAAATTTATCCCAATTAGTACACTCAATTTTGGGCATGGTGGCGCGCGCTTTGATTCTAATATCATTTTTTAATTCTTCATATCTCCCCATTTCTTCCACCACGGATTCAAACTCTAAATTTGATATTTCATTATCGGCCAACGCTTTGGACACGATAACATCGATGTTATATTTCTTAGACCTCGCGAGAACGGATATTCTATCATGTTTTCTACTTTTTTTTCTCTAGTTTTACACCAGCCACCCTAATTATCATACGAAGTACTCCAGATATAACTGTAATTCCACTCAAATCCCCAGCAATTGGAACTGTTACAATTGTAGATAGCGTTGCAGCAGTCCCCGCACCACTCATCACAGATAAACATGCCAGAACCTTACTAGATGCCTCTGCTAAATTTGCAACGCGCTTATATTTTTAGCATTTATTTTTCTATTTTCACATTCTCTAACTAAAATATCCTGCGACGATATTATCCAACCTAAAATCTGAACTTCATTCGCCAATATCACACAATTCGCGAATTGGAAGCGTATTCGGAAGCGGTGATTCGTTATCCATTTTACAAATCAAGCTCAATTAACAATGTAACAATAGTGGAAGAACTCATCGGGTTAGTCATTTTCGTAACAAAGTTAATAACACTAGCTTCGGAAAGTCTAATTGGATCGTCACCGGCGAACAAAATCACCGCGGAATTATCTCCAGCGGGTTTAGTGACTCCAATTGCCCGTTCTTCCCCATCCAGAATGAGATTTACGACGACCAAGCCCACAGATTTACCAGTAGAATTAACCGAGCAGACCGCCATTCGGAGAAGCGTACCTGGAGCTGTCATGGTGTATCCCCCATATTTATTGCTCGCCTTGGCACCGAACGAATATTCATAGAGCCCCTCATTCAATGGGCCCCGCTTCTCAGCCCAAACTGTGATGACACGTTTTTGTTTCAATAACTTAAAGTGCTCTAGAGATGTGTTCAACAATCCGGCAAGCCCCTCGATAGCGGTATGGGCCTCAACACGAACCCTTTCAGAGGTCTCCTCAAGTGCTCTGTTCGTGGCTCTACGAACACGTTTTAGTTTATCGGAAACTTCCATAAACTCTGTATGGGCCTCTTCCCGAAATTCTGTTATTTTCCCGCCTAGTTCAGTAAGTGCTGCATGCTCCTCTTCCCCAAATTGGATTATTTTTCCACCGAGATCCTTAAGTCCAGTATGTGCCTATTCGCGAACTTGTGCAGTCGCCGTCAGGACGTCTACTCTAAGCTGTGCTATACTCCTGTGAATTGCGTTTGTGGCCTCCGATATAGTCGTATTGATCAAGGCCTTTGTGTTTTCGGTAGCTAAAAAGTCGCTCTCTGTCGGGATGAATCCCCCTTCTGCCGGTTCCAAATTCTTTATATCTGTCACCCGTTCAAGGGAAGAATTACCTGGTCCGTATATACTCATTTTCAATAATTATCTTACGAACATGTGTTTAATTCTAATAAATTAATTAATTGGAAATTTCGAGAACGACCGAAATCGGGTAATAGTTATTCAACTTTCTCGCTTGATCATCAAGAATAGAGACCGCAACTTCGTGGATATGTCCCGATTCTAAAACTTTCATCTCGGGGTGTGGGAAGTATAAGGTCACAGTCTCCCCAAAGAAACAATCACTGGCTTGCACGGTTTTCACTAATGTGCTGGGAGCTCCGTCTACCATGTTGTACGGTGTGTTCACCCGATCCAGGTGCACCCCGAGAGTTTTCGTGAAGGCGAAGTCTACCGGGTTATCACCGAGGTACTCACCCGGGGCAAACAATCCTTTAATCGCTGAGTATGTCTCTTTAAAACCGAGTCGAATACCCAACGTCGGGGAGATCCTTATCCGGCTGTCTGGGCCGATGGTAATTGTTGCGAGCCCGGTAGCCTTCGATACAGTGAGGTTGACTTTACCGTCAAGCTCTGAGGTGACAAAATCTTTGACCTGTCTAAAACTCCACAGTCCGGGAGGCAGCTTTACACCTACTGTGCGTCCATCCTTCACATAGCCAAACCCTTTACTCTTCCCCACATTCTCCCACCCAACCGTAAAGGTGATTGATCTGAGGCCTACCCGGCGTTTTCCGCAGCAGTTGTCGATTGACTTTTGAAGTTCACAACTATCTTTTTGAACATTAGTGATAGTAGCAAACATAATAATATCTTTCAATGGATACCAAAGCATTTAGCTTTAATTATAATGCAAAGTACGCGGTCGGTGGTAAATACACACAAAAATATGTTGTTAATCCCCTTGTACATCCAACTATGACAGTTAGACCGGACAGTGGCTTTACCACCAACTTTCCCGACATCTTTGAACAATATAGGCTGCCCAAGATTACAACAATGGAGGCCGTAAACGGGTGGAAAGCAACACCGATGCAGTTTTGGCAGAACCAGATAAATTTCGCTGTATGGTGCGCAACAGCCGGGTGTGGAGTTTCACATAAAGACCATCTGACATCCAAGAATGTCATGCTCCGAAGTGTCTACAACTTTCATGCGTATTATAATATTAGGAGGATTCTCAAAGAACTAGATATTTCACTACCTCAAGACGACGCCTGGGATCCCATTGCCAACGCATACGACCATATGGCGTTTGAAAGACTGTGTAACGAATTTAACGTTTCAAAAGACGCGGACTGGAGACAGAAAACATTCAGCACCGGCCTCGGGGACGTTCTCATTCGCGGCCAGTCCGGGAATTGGACGCAGACTGATTTTAGACACGATCACTCCGGCGACCACATTGTCAGTCGGAACGCCGAGAATTTTGACCCCGCGACGATGACCTTCGGGCCGGAAGTGTCTGGAGGTCGGCACTGCAGCGTCTCATCCTGCATTTGGTTACCTCCGAAACGGGCTCACATCGATTACATACAGCAGGCTGCTGAGGTTCAGGACGTGTGGGGTACATTTATGTTAGATAAGGGTCTAGGGTTCACGCAGGCTGGGGTTACTCGCCTCAACAACTCCATTTGCACGTACTTCTGGGCCATCCTTGGCGCACAGAAGCAAACTCGCAGTTCTATACTGGGCACGGGAACGGCGTTTGATGCACAAAAACAATTATTGGCACTTGTAGAGGACGCCATCTCAGCTAGGGTGGACCTGGAGAAGGCGATCCAGAATTATCAAGACGTTTTGCAGAATGCCAGCACCCCAGTAGACTACGTATTTGGAATAGGTCTTTATATGGCGCCGAGCAATATGATACTACGAGACGACCCGGTTGACGGTTACAATAATCAGATCGTAATCGCCACCGTCAATCAAAAAATCGGCCACAACGGGAACGTGAACGCGGATATCATCAAACCCCCCCCACCCCCCCCCCCCCCCCCCCCCCCCCTCCCCCCACCAAGACGGTCATAAAAACCCCAAGCCAATCGCGATTGGATGCGCCTCACTCAAAACAATCGGGATTGAAGTTGAACCCAGCACCCCCAATTCGCGAATTGAGTCCCCCCAAGTCAATCGTCAACAGTGTTGAGGGAACAGAAGCGGAAACATCAATCGAGATTGGAAGCACAACACACGAGGAGGAGAAATTAGGGCTCGTCGTTGCCCTCGTGGCGGTCGGACTATTTGCGCTTTGGTTTTAGGAACTTCCAATCTCTATTGGTGGCGGAGAATAGTAGGAGATCGGCGATCGCCACTATTAAAGCCCAAGTATTTTTGACGAGCCATCCAGCTGTTTTTGATAATATAGATAACAAGTAGGAAACGATACTTCCGATCAGTCCAGGTAGTGCGGCAGCCGCCTTTTCGGCTAATTTAGCCAGGAGACTGGCGAGGGCTTTTAGTTGTTTTTTTACCCACTCCTTGGCTCCACCGGATGGCGCTAGGGTGCTGGCGTGGGTGCAGCCGCACCACCACTACGAGCATCTCGATAGCTAGAACTATGGTCGATATAGTCATGCCGACAGCTGTGAGGATGCTTAATATCGTGACGACCTGCTCTCTGAACAGAGTGCGAAGACGCTCACCGAGTGTCGTGTCCTCGTGCAGAATCCTCGAGATTGTTTCGCGGATCCGACTGATTTGGGTGCGGAGAGCCTCACGGCAAGCCGATGCAGCCTCCGAGCAAGCTTCTCTTTCTTCCCGTAAAGACCGCAGTCGTTCGGTGATCCGCTCGGTAGATTCTCTATCGTCACGGGATTCCTCCAGTTTTCTTTCTTCTAGCGCGATATATTCATCCAGCGCCGTGAGTTTGGCGAGGTAATGGTCCAATTCGCCCCGGACTGTTTGCATAGCCTTATCGAGTCCCCGGAGTTCGCGAAGAGGTAACGGTGGGTCATCCATCGTACTGAGTATTCCGTCTATCTCGCTTTCGCTGAGCTCCATTGTGTGAATAGCGTCGGTGGCTACACGAGGGTCCTCGCTGATCTCGTCAGTTTCTATCGCGGCGGTCGTCTTTGCCATCATTTCTTCTGTAGAATGTAGGACCTCTACAGCGCGTGTCGGCATAATTATTTTACCACGCGCCCAATCTACGAATCCTAGTTCGTTCTTTATGATTTGGCTACCGCCCCGGCTTCCAGCAATGGTGTTCAGCGATAGGGCTTTTCCGGTCCTCATGTTGACGATCGGGACATCTGATGATGCTTTTAGTCGCAACCTACCACGCAGATCCAATTCGAACTTGGAGTAGTCGCGGCCGACAGATGGGACCACACCTTTTTCTGCCAAATTGTTGTAGTAGTCGTCTACAGCTGACTCGAGTAATTCCCGACTTAGACTAATGGTGTTGGTAGCGCCACCTATTTCCCCCAATTGCGATTGGATTGGAACTGGCGTCTCTATGAATGTAGTTTCATTATCGTTATCATCATCACCATCGAGGTAATCGTCTCTGCCGATTTCATCCATGTCAATATCGTAACCATCCATTTTTATAATTATGTATTAAAGACAAACCCAAACGGGTTTAATAGAGGTATTTAGTTTCACTGAAAATATGTCTTCGAGTCAATACGGTCGCAAACTCAA
Organism: Conchocele bisecta; assembly: GCA_029237695.1. NCBI lineage: Eukaryota > Metazoa > Mollusca > Bivalvia > Lucinida > Thyasiridae > Conchocele > Conchocele bisecta. Next base: position 81,534,471 of record CM055270.1, read on the forward strand.
TCCATACCGCAGACTGCCTGAGCACCTCGGGGCAAAAGGCGTGAGACAGAGTGTCGTTATTACGAACAACCCATCGATGATCGACCAGAACCAGTACCTCTTAGTCCGCTTCCCCAACCTCGGAGCTAGCGACGTCATTGTGCCGGGGACAGTTCGCCTCGCTTTCACTATTTCGCTGACGTCGACGCGGACCGAACCGTCGTTCAGAACCTGGGTCGCGCCATCGTCAAGAAGACCATGATAAAGATTTCTGGTAATGAGGTGATGTCGATCGACGACAGCGACGTCTACCATTGTTACCAACACCTGTGGAAGACGGCTCAAGAGTGCGAAAACACGTTCTATCAGGGTATTGACACCAGCCGAAATAAGAACGTAACCAGACTTAGAATCGGGGCTGGTAACAAGGCAGATAACGTCGCGAGCGATAACGCGATCGCGGCCGCTTACGGCAACCGCTTCTATATCCCGCTCGACTTTGAGTTGCTGGAGAGTCACATGCCCTACTATCAGAGTGCTTTGGCTGACCGCCTCGAATACGAACTAACGTTCAACGACTACGGCCGAGTTATCATAGCCACCGACATGGCATCGACGTATACGATCGACAATGTTTCGTTGGAGTACGACATGGTCACGATGCCCGAACTCGCGCGATTGATCAGAACACAGTACGCCGGGTGCGTTGCCATACTTTACGACCGAGTTCTTCGACATCGCAAGATGACGAAAGACAAAAGCGACACATTGTGGAATATTAATGTCAACGTACCCGCCCGCTCGATGAAAGGTATACTGATGCTGTTCGAGGAGGGTCGATTCGCACTCGGAGCTAGAAAAACCGGCAAATTCTATAACCCAAAAATCACGAAGGTAGAGGTGACGATCGAGGGCGTCCCCAATCAACTCTACAGCGCGGGTCTTCGCGCGCACCAGCAGTGGGATGAAGTCAGAAAGCAGTTTGCTTCCGGCTCTAACCGCTCCCCGGAGATTGCCGCGGTTGACAAAGACCTGCAGCTCTCGGACGTCTCGCTCGTGGTGTGACGATCCAAATAACCATAGAGGCGGATGGAGCCGGGCCATTGAACGTGTACTTATATATAATTACAGATACACAACTCAATATCGAAGATGGTCGATACGTCTCAGCTTTATACTAACAATCAATACCAATTCACGATTGGAGATGCCCACTCTGCCATAATATGTGGGCAGACAGGATGCGGAAAAACGGTTTTCATCCTCGACTTACTCGAGGGGTCCTATCACGATGTCTTTCGACACATTGTGATCCTATGTCCCACTGTGCGGCACAACGATACTTATCAACGATGCCCGTGGATATGGACCGACCCTGAGATATACGTTATTGACCCAGGTGATAGGCTTCACGATTGGCTGCGCGGTTTATACCAAATATTTCAGGTCGAGCCCACCCTATACGTGATTGACGACTGCTCTGCCAAAGCGGCGATGACCAAAAAGAAGGACATGCTCTCCGAGCTCGCATTGTCTGGCCGCCATGCGAGGCAAATTGTATGGATCTCCACTCAAAAGTACAACGCCGTCCTCAATGATCTGCGCGAGCAAACGAAATGGGTCGCCCTCTTTCACTGCAAGGACCGAGACTCATTCGATGACTGTCTTCGAGAGAACGACGTTATCCCAACGCGCGAGGAGCGCCTGGAGGTTCTACAGATGCTTTCGGAAACTAAGCACGCCAAGCTTCTGCTAAAGACTGATCAACCAACTGCTTATAAAGTAATCAATTAATTAATTTTATAATTTTCTTAAAATTAATTAGCAATTGCTTAACAAATGCTTAACAATGCTGAGCAATTAATTTTAAGAAAATTAGCAAATGCTGAGCAATTGCTGAACAATGCTTAACGATGCTTAACAAATGCTGAGCAATTAATTTTTGTGAAAATTAGCAAATGCTGAGCAATGCTTAACAATGCTGAGCAATTAATTTTAAGAAAATTAGCAAATGCTGAACAATGGTTAACAAATGCTGAACAATGTTAACAATTTGGTGCTCCGCTTAATAATAAATTTTTAAGAAAATTAGCAATTATTGCTTCGTTGCGAGCATAACGGTGATCATAAGTATCGGATTCAACACTGTTGAGTGCGCTTTTATTACTTTGTAATAAATCAATATGTTAAAGTTATGAGACTTGTAAGAATAGTTAAAAGAAAATTAGCAATAATAAACTGCGACGAACTTCTCGATCAGCTAATGGAAGAAACCTCAACTCCGACTGCCGACACGGTATCTTTCCTGAAAGATAATGAAACATCAACTCCGACAGAGCAATCGGGTTCGATTGGGTTGAGTGCAACTCCAATCGCGATTGGGGCCGATACGAATGAAAATGAGGCGCGACGCGAGCGGCTAGCTGCGCTGGTTGCTGGGGGGCAATCGGAGCATTATCTCGGTAGGCATCTCGCAGTTTGTCAGGTGGATAAGATGTCAGATGCGGAGATTGATAAAATGTATGCGCGATACGAATCCAAATTGGGGGCAGAGATGACAAAAACTCTTGGATCAGCGGCTATTCATTTGTACGCAACCACCGTTAGTATGCTTCTCCCTATACCAAACACCGCGGGATTGATTCGCGATCTAGAGACTGACCCTTTTATAGGACACACTCTTAGAACAGCCTGCTGCTCAATTTATCACAAGTTTGGAATGTACTTAGCTCCGCAGACAACCGCGTTGACCACGGGTAAACACTGTCAATTTGGACATATATGCCCACGAACTATAAGCTCAGAAAATGATGACACAAGACACACCTGCGAGAGTGATGGAACCACAATCTCCAACTTCAACCCAATCGGGATTGAAGTTGAACCCGAGCAAGTTGGATGAACCCTCAACAACACGACATAAAAACCCAAAAAGACAGGCAGCTGGGCGGGCGACAGCTGCCACCCGAAAAGTTAAACAAGATAAAATACTCGCCGAGCTTCGAGAGGCCAAACTCCAATCGAGATTGGGGTTGCAATCGGGGACGGAGACAGAGCAATCGGGAATTGCAACAACACCCTCAATTCGCGAATTGGAAGCGCACCCACCAGTGTTAAATCCGATTTCTCCAACTCCCAATACTGATTGGATCGAGATTGGATCCCGTGGGTTGTTGGTGGTGGTCTGACAGTTGTGGGCACCCTGTGTGTGCTTTACCGTTTCAACAACATATCCCCAACTCCAACGGCGGTTCCTAAAAAAGTTACGAAACACCAATCCCAATTGGATGCGCCCCATTTAAACATTGATCGCGATCACTTTTATATGCAATAATTATAATGGCTGAACACGATGGTAAAATGATAGTGAATGCGCTTTATCACGCCGTGGTGATATCGGGTTTCAGTATAGGGTATGCTCGACTATCAAAGATGGCCTTAGGAGGGTCCGCTCCCAAATTGGACTTTACTGTGAGAGACGTAGGGCTCGCGACCTTAGATGTAGTGGCCGCAGTTTGGACCCGAGATTATCTAATTAAAGCTGGAATTCTACCTGTTAATATATGGAAATAAATGGCTTCGATCGGAATAATGATAGGTGGTGCAGTCGAGAGCGCATTGGCGTTCAGCGGTAGTAACTTTCTATTCTCGAAAATAGGAAAATCGGACGTGGATGAGGAGCGCAAGCGCCACGGTTTAGCTGTAGAACAACTCAATAGCGCAAAGGAAGCATGGTCGAAAAAACGAACCGCCCATCTGGATTGGGTCAACGAAGAGCTTCGTCGCGAGAATCACGCCTCACAAACTTTCCATAACGTTGAAGAAGCCAACCGCGAGTACGCGCTGGCATATCCACAGAAAAGTCTCGATCCAATGAAATTGGGACTGGATCGCGAGCCCCAACTTTCAGATTTCTATGTACCGTCAGAGGCCCAAAAAGCCCGCGAAATCGCGTTCATCGTCGTGGGAATGGGTGTGATGGGTCTCGTCGGCTACTATATTCAATCGAGATTTCAAATTAATTAATAATTATTTAAAAAAAAAAAAATTTATAAATATATAAAATATAGAACGATGTTAGTTGACGAACTTTATTACATTATGATCGATGTAGGCTACACTGCTAAAAACATCGTATAGCTGGTGCAAAGAGTATGATTCTCTCGAGACGTGGCGCGAGGACGAAAAAGAGGCCACCCTTTTCGCAAAGCTGATGTTAGATTCCTCCACCAATCCTGGGGGATTGGATGAATTAGATTTTCCCAAGTTCCTTCAGAACTTAACCTCAAATTGTGATTGTACTTCTAACAAAGATTTATTATTAACGACGCAGTTACCGGACGATCTGGCGAGGGCATGTTGGAGATTGTCCGATCTATTAGAATACTTCGCATACCATGGACACGCACAAACTTGATACCAAACTATCGGTGCGCCTAGCGCGCAAGCTAGCAAACACGTACTACAGCCCCCGCGGCTACTGGAAGGGACTCGCGGCCATCAATAACCTCGCCGTGGCGACCAAGGTTTCCGAAAACGCTGCCAAGGAATGGCTCAAGAAGCAGGCCATCTGGCAGATATATTTTCCCGCGCCGCGCAATATTCCACGCCCGAAATTCGACGTGCCGGTGCCGAACCAAGTTCATCAAGCAGATCTCCTGTTTCTCCCTCACGATTCCGTCGGTCACAAGACGTACAAGTCCGCACTGACAATCGTTGACGTAGCGAGTCGCTATAAGGAGGCTGAGCCGTTGGCCACTAAAGAGTCTAAGTAGGTGGCCGAGGCTCTTTCCCGAATATATAAAAGGAGTCCTCTCAAATGGCCGAATCTTCTCCAGGTCGATCCCGGTCGCGAGTTCATGGGCACAGTCTCTCATCTATTGTCTAAACACAAAGTTTCTGTCAGACGCGGCCGCGTCAACATCCACCAGGACCAGGGGATCGTGGAGCGGTTCAATCGAACCCTGGCTGAGAGGCTGTTCGGTCACCAATATGCCAAAGAGCTTGTAGACCCTCATACGCGATCGACCGAATGGGTGACCCGGCTGCCAGCCGTGCTCTCCGCACTGAACGGCGAGGTGACCAGATTGATCGATAAGAAGCCCGTAGATGCCATCAAGGTAAAAAAGGTGACGAGCAAGTCCTCTGCCGTCTCGCGCGGCCGACCCGTTGGTTTAGCGGAGCAACGACTTCCATCGGATGTTGAAGTCCGGTACCTATATCAACCGGGAGAGCTCGAAGGTGGACGGCGCCGCGCTACTGATCCCGTGTGGTCTCTGAATGTATATCATCTGGATCGATGTATTACCAAACCCGATGAGCCCGTGCTCTATTATTTGGATGGTGGTCCTTCGCGCGGGTTTGTTCGCGAATAACTTCTTATGGTGCCTTCTGACACCCAGCTACCCCCGGATCGTCAGAGTCTTTAGATTGTTAATTTTCTTATTAAAGAGGTTATGTATGTATTCCGTCTGGTAACACGCGTCTTTTATCGTAGTACGCCGAGAGTCCTAATTTTTGTTGACAGTACGTTTTCATAACACCGTCTTTCATTTTAAATCCTCTATTTTGTGCTACATCTATAATGTGTTTTCCATCTTCTGTAGTTTAACTTAGTACTCGTTTATATCTATCCCAATTTAAATTGTTATTTCTCTTGGACATTCCTTTCGCAGAGTTTTTATTAATTTTAATTTGTTCCGAATTATCTTTAGAATTAAATTTTTCTACAAAATAACTCTTACTAGATAACGCTATCGCTCTATCTCCGCTAAATGCTAGTTTGAAAAGCCCGGGCTCTATTTCACTCCATTTATCCCAAGCCAACCATTTATTTTTTCATTTTTCAAACTCGTCTAGTAAGTTAGGTCTATTCAATTCCTCTATTGTTTTTCCACTAACTCCTATATACATACTATCCGTGTCCATCTGTATTAATTCAAAGTCTTCTCTTTTTACGTATTTGTCTAGAAATTCGTAGTAAAATTCCAACATTCTCAATTTAGCTAGCTAGTTGATAAACCGCTATTCCGCAGTGGAAGGGTCTCTTTAATGCACACCTGGGTTTTCTTGAAGATATTTCGTACGCATCTCCTATCTCTTCCAAATCGTCAAAGAATGCAAATCTTAATGCTTTATCAACACAGGTTTCGTCTTGTGTATATGTCGTAGTTAAATGTCTCTCTGTTGCCTCTATCATTTTTCCACAACACGAGTTTCCTAATAATTTCATTATATCCGCTACTGGTTTCTTATTCTACATCGCCTGTTCATCTTGCGACTGTAACTTCTTTTGCGAACCATTCGAATGGTTTTCCACTAATATAATCTATAACACGATGAACTCCAGTTATTTCTAGGCCGTGTTTTAAATACCATTTCAATAGTGGTGCGTACAGCAATACTTTAGTGGCGGTCATCGATCCCACTAATTTCCTTCCATTTCTTCTTTTTCGGCCGGTATCTTCCAAATATTTTAACATGTGGTCAGGAACCTCCTCAACGTCTACTTCTCTGTTTATAAATATTGGGGACATTTCAGAAAACTTATCTTTTAAGTTTTGTGGAACTTCTATATCCACCTCCGGAAACCCAAACCAGTCTCCAGATAAAACTCTGTTACAAAACTTTTTAATAAATTTAGGGTTATGCGGGGTATCTATATGGTGTATAGTTTCTCTCCCACACGGCATCTCTTTATTTAACGTAGATAAATATAACGCGTTTGCATCCTACCCCAAAACAACCTTGTAAGGTTTGCTAATTCCTGTGGAATTAGATCTAATATTTGAAACGCCCGCTTCGGCATATCCTGTAAATACTATTGATGGACCGCCAACTAGAGCGTCTTTCATCATTTCGTATGTTTCTTCTTTTGGTGCATATAGAGCATCCTCCGGTATAATCGTCTTTGAAGATTTTTGTTCTTTAATGATTCCTCTCAATAAATATTGTATAGCTACTCCAGGTAGTGTTACCGCATCTTTGAAAATATCCACACGTCTGTGTTTATAAAATTCATACATTTTTTCCACCGCTTCTAGGAACGGTGCTACATCTAAATCGCTATAATATTTCAACCAATCTCTGAAGGTTTACATATTCTCTTCTTTGAAAATTCTACGACATTTGCTTAATTCTGTTTCGTCTAGTAACATTTTCCCAGATAGTTTGGAATACCAATTCTCTATATCCGGCAGTCCTGGGTAATCCAGTTTGTCTGGAGAATCGAACCACGCGTAAGGAAAGAAAGATTTCTGTCCTTTGCAGTCGTAGGCTTTTATCCAAATATCGTAACTTACACCCGGTCCTAGGTAAAGTATTACATCAAGAAATCTAAACTCTGGAGTAAATAGAAATATTGTTGCGTTTGCCCGTTTTCCGACCATTACTTTCTTTGTTGTTGATGCCAGTTCGCCTACTAGGTATTTCTTTATTAAGTTTATATCGTACTTACTACTGTTAAAACCTATAACAGGTACTTGCTCTATCCGCTGTTCGATCTGAGAAACCTGCATTTTGCGTAAATGTTCTGTATTAAACCCATATCTTAACCATACTTCTTCTCTTATAGCTTTTCCCCTGACTTTCAAATCTTCTACGAATTTTTCTATAAGTTTTGTAGGATCTTTATCACAAATATGAGTTACCGTACCTGAGAAATTATCTCCTATACTAACGCTTACCGGAACGTGCTCAGCTTCGTACTCTAGATTATTACCGAGAGTTTCAAAGTCGGGGTTAAGATATGCCTCAAAATCGTATACTATCTGATATGGATAAAGAGTAGTGTCGCAACCTATCTTTATGTCTTTACCCGTTCTTTGGAATTCGCATTCCCACATAACTACTAGGTTGAATTTTTTGCTTCTAATACATTTCTCTCTTCTCATTGTGGATGCGCGTTCTTCTTTTCTATGCTTTGCATGAATCTCGCATCCGTGCCAGTAACATCCGTGATATTGATATACTGTATTGTTTTCTGGATAGTATCCATCTACTGGAGCTCCTAAAATCCATTTTTCACCCCATGTCCACACTGTTCGTGGTGAATGTGAATTCCCTCCTGCTTTTCCACAGAGTACATCCAATCGATCGCTCCATAACTGTTAGAACTTTTTGGGTAAAACACTTTCTCGAAGGACGAACGCGGGCGCTCTAAATAATTACCATCACATACTATTTTTGTCTCACCTTTCATACATTTTGGTCCGTGTCTCTTCATATTACTCGCTTTCGTGAATTTCTGTTTGCAATTATCGCAGGCGTAAATTTTAGATAGGTTTTTAATGTTTTTTATCAGAAATGCGTGATTATTAAACAGTCCTATTGTCATTGGTTTATTACCTATTACCTTATAGTGCGCTGGTGGTACCTTTTTCAACCACCATACATCACATTCGGTGGGTTGATATACTACTATACCGATTTTAAAAAACTCTTCAGCCTTTTTCATGTCCTCAAAAGGAATTGGAGAAACAACCTTATTACCGTGGTATTGTTTACTAAATTATGTACATCTGTCAGATCTTTTACCTGTTGTGTGCATCGCTAAACATCTGAACAGACAAAGGTCGTCATTATACTTATCTAAAGAATACATACCTTTTTTATTCTTCAACCATTCTGGAAATTCTCCTCCTGCTGCTTCTTTGGATTGTAGTCCCAAATCTATTCCCCTACTGCCCTGTATTAGCTTTACAAAAACCTCTACCCATCTTACAAACTTCCACTTTGTATTCGGTCTCTCTATTTTATCGGACATTATTCGTGTTTGCTCCTTATCTGACAACCATTTTTAAACGGTTTTCATTGACGATAGTGGTTCGCTACCGAAATTTTTGTGAAATATTATAGTTATAGGTTTTCCATTTTTAGTTTCCTCCATATGTTCTAGCTTGTAAGAATATGAATATCTCAAATAAAAATTGGTTGTTAGATATGGAGCGAGTTTATCGGACATGCGTTCAGACTCGTTAATGTCAATGTTTTTACGAAAGGATAATGTAACTACCCGTCTTCCATTTTCTACCTCTTCCAATGTTTCATCGTGAGCCCCCAATATTTCTTCACCTTTTTCCACTATCGCGCGAACGATAGATTTTTCTTATTATTTGGTATTGGGTCACCTGTGCGTCTAATTTGGGACAAATTATTGGTGCTTGACGGCTTTATTACACTAGCCCTTAAACCCACAATACCTTCTTTTTGAATTCCGTTACTAACTTTTTCTGCTAGTGAGAGATCTTTAAAGGCTCCTCGTTTGTGGGCGCGGGCAAATCGCTTCATAAACGCCTCATTCTTTGTGGTATTTATCAGCTTTGTTAACACCCTAACTCTCAACCGTTTACTATAGGTAATCCCTAGAGATTCGGCTTCTCTTCTCAAACTTTCGATTTCTGCTCTAGTTTCTGAAGTTATCATATTTTCTGTATATAATTAATGTTACAACAATCTCTGTGAAATTATTATTATAATCTATAAAATGTATCTGTTCAATTGGACGTGAAAATTTTACATCATGTTTTTTTCACATCCAATTGAATACAAACATATACATATATATATATATAAAATACATATATAATGGAGTGTGTTACTTGTTGTAAGACATTTGCTTGTAAAGACTATCTACGAAGGCATCTATCGAGACGTAGAAAATTTCCTTGTGTGCCCCCACAATTTCAATGCCCCAGATGCCCTTGTAAATTCGTTAGTGCCCTTTGTAGACATAAGCAACTGCGATGTCAGGTGGCTAAGGGGGAACGTGGTAAACTAGAGCTGGTAGAGTTAGTTGCTGATCTGCAAACTAAATTAGCTATATTGGAGGAGAAAAATTCTGAATAAATTTTTGGGTTCAATTTTTTCTCATAATGACGACTATGAGTACACATATTTTTTTGTGGGTGCTGGTACACACTTTTCTATATTAAATAATTAATTTAAAGAAAATTATAAAATTAATTATATAAGCTTTCAATTCGCATTGTATTTCATTATCCATTTTCTCTAATAATATTTGTAGTGTTTTTTCACGTCAAATTTCTAATTTCTTCTAATAATTTTCCAAATTCTTCGTCAACATGGTCAAAAGCGATATCGTAGAAACGCATATCCGTAAACGAATCGTCGATTTTAAACGGTTTTATAAAATTAGTTTGATAATGTTTCGGTAGTGATTCGGTTTCTCCGATTCTATTTAGTCGCTTCATTTCGCGAATTTGATCCTTGTACCAGAGGCATAATTGCCGTAAATGCAACGTTTTTATCGGAGCGTAATAAATTACGCTGATATTTCATGTATTCGATATCGCATAGTTTTGTCATTTTATAGTGTTTTAATGCTGTTTCTACACCATAAAGTTCTTCAACAAAGGCATTACAAGATTCTAATTCGTTGCTTATTTTCTTATCCATTTTGTTATAATATTTTTGTTATAACCTATTAAATTTATCTGTTCAATTGGACGTGAAAAAACATGATGTATTTATGACACCAATATAATTGGACTACAAGACCACTTTTTATCATTCAATACCACAACCAAAATTTGGTTGGTGGTGGGAGCTACAATACAGCTCAATAATGTTAAAAACGTTGGTGGTATCATTTTGACTCCCTCTATGTTACTTTTTGTGGGTGCTGGTACACACTTTTCTTTATTAAATAATTTTTATAAAATTTATGAGAAATTTACCTCGTACTGTTCTTAGCTTTTTTCATATTTTTCTGTTGGTGGCTAGTTTACAAAACAACGTTTTCAGATAGTGGTGGGAGCTGTAACTAGTGTCAATAACGCTCCCACATTTGGTGGTATCATTTTGACTCCCTATATACTACTCATAACACGATACCTGATAACGCTCGGCTCGGAAATGGCAGCAGCGAGCCTCGGAATTCCTACGCGATTCGTAGCCTTGATAACTTGATATCAACAGACACTAAAATGGTATTTTCTACTTACCTGGGTGATAAGATGAAGCATTTTATGAGATCAAAGGACATTCTTAAACAAACGTTTGTTTCCTGTAACACGACTCGGAATGCTAGGATTGGTTTAGGCATGAAACGTGCACTGAACATTTATTTTCATCAGTTTGTCTGTTTTAATGGTGCATGGACCAGTGTTGAATATGTATCGTAAAACATTTTTACTGAACAAGGTATTAAAATATCAATAAACAAGAAATGTGGCCTGTCGGCACACAAATACCCCCAGATTGGAGAAACTGTGGCAAAGTTAATTAACCAAAGTGATAAGTATTCACAAGCACATTTATGAAGGTCAGAAGGTCATATTAAGGGAAGTGTTGATGTGTGGCATTTATCCACAACTATGATGTATTGAAATATTAAAGTAATCCATCAAGGGATATAGAAGTTCCGGCGAACTTATGTGTGAAAAAGTTCAAAGTTGTCATGGTCAAAAGGTCAAGGTCATATTAAGGGCATCATGGATGTGTGTCATTTGTCCACAAGTATGACGTGTTGAAATATTTAAGTAATCCTTCAAGAAATATAGAAGTTATAGCAGAATGTCTAAACTCCGTCAAACTTCTTAATGTACCGGACACACACGGAGACACAGTCCAAATACGATATGACTACGGCTCTACCAAGACGGGGGGCATAAATATAGGTTTGTCGTGTTGCAACAAAGAAACACAATTTTGTTTTTGTTCTAACATGGCCCCTCAGGGCTCCAGATAAGGATATTTAAGTGGCAAATCAGCATTGAAAATCAGGAATTCAGCATTGAAATAGATCTGAGGGAGTACAAATCAGTATTGATATTTCAGCATTCGAAAATTGCAGCTGAAAATATGTTGTCCTACACCACACTTTTCTACCTACAACTATCAAGAACAGATGGAGATAGTTGTGTATGTCTGTTCAATTAACAAGTTTATGAAACGTTTATGAAATGAAGTACTACAATTGAAATTAGTGGTTAAATACTGTATGATACGGACCCCCCACAGGAGACGTAGAATTTTTTTTTTATTAATTCGTTCCACTCAATTTAACAATTCGTTCCCACGAATTAACAGTTTGTTCCCTAAATTTAACAATTCATTCCCACGCGAACGAATTGTTAATTCGAGGGAACAAATTGTTAAATTGAGGGAACGAATTGTCAATTTGTGGGAATGAATTGTTATATCATGGGAACGAATTGTTAATTCGAGGAAACAAATTGTTAAATTAATGGAACAAATTGTTATTTCGTGGGAACAAATTACCAAAAAAAATTCCATGTCCCCTGCGGGGCTCCGTACTATAAGAATCTAATTTCATCACTGAAAAATATTTTTGGGGGTAAAATACTCTTTAAGGCTAAACCGTATTGCAGCTCTGGTCCCTAGCATGCATTAAAAGTACATGTACATGTACTTCAACTTTTGGATGCACACCACTCATTCAGATAGCTGGTTGGCTTTAGTCTCTGTGTCTCAGTCGTTCTTAAACCAAAGAGAACCAGAATTTCTCGCATCTCAACACCATACAGCTCCATCGTGTTTGCGGATGATCCTTGGCACTCTACATGCTCACTAGCATCACTACAAATTTCACAATTATTGCTTGAGACACAATGAAGTTGGTTCCCATCCAGTACATGTAGGTGGCACACAGGGCACTAATGTGGCTCCCAGTCTTTGGCTGGTTGTCCATTTCTGCTATCAATTGCAGCATTTGTTGTGTTTGCCTCCTTTACCAGCTTGGGTGACACAATGTACAGCTAGATTAATTAACATAGCTGGCTTCCTAAACTTCCAAGTAGTCAGAGCGATGATCTTCTGTCCTGTAATATAAACACATTGTGTGTTAGAGCAGAGCTTTACCATAATGTTGTAGTGACATAGAGAATACCCGACCATAGTGTATTTAATATCTAGTTTACCAGGCAAGGCTAGGAAGCACGTAGGAATTACGAGGCTTGCCAAGAAATTCCTACAGTTTCCGAGCCGAGCCTGATCAACATGATATCAAAAAGCTCTAACATAGTATTCTATTTATCAGGTAACGTCTTTAGGTACATAATGAGCAATTGTGACTTTGTTTTCGTTGAAAAGAATGTGGACTTGTTTCTGTGACGTCAAGGCTATGAAACACGTAGGAATTTTGAGGCTTGCTGAGGAATTCCTACCGTTACCGAGCCGAACCTGATAAACTTGATATCAAAAGACAGTAGTCTGGTATTCTATTTATCAGGTAACATTTTACGTTAAAAAATTACCACAGAATGTCAGATGACGTCGTAATCTATGGACAGAACGCAGACTTGTTTACGTTGTGTCATTATACTGACGTCATTCGGTAACGTCACGTGACGTCATCCGACCAATGGAACATCAGTTTTCATTTTATTGTATTAACCTGGATGTTTGTATCAAGTCAATGCCTGATACAACAATATGTTATCAGTCAGTATGTATTCGGTCAATACAGGGCAGGTTACCTGATAAATAGAGAATACCAGGGTAGTGTCTTTTGATATCAAGCTTATCAGGCAAGGCTAGGAAATGCGTAGGAATTCCGAGGCTTGCCGAGGAATTCCTACCGTTTCCGAGCCGAGTCTGATAAACTGGATATCAAAAGACACTAGCATGGTATTCTATTTATCAGGTAACGTTTTATATGTATGCTAAAAAATGACGTCATATAACGCGGACTTGTTTACGTTGTGTCATTACACCGACGTCATTCGGTAACGTCATTTGATGTCATCCGACCAATCGAACGTCAGTTTTCACTTTGTTGTAACCCGGTTGTTTGCATCAGGTCAATGCCAGATACAACAATATGTTATCAGTCAGTACGTATTCGGTCAATATATGAAGCTCGTTACCTGATAAAGTGTCATCTTAACACTTTCACTTTGTATTTATTTCCAAATGAAAAGCCAATGTGTATCAAATGATCACAAGCACAAGTTGATTTGTATGTAGGTCATCTGCAGTATATCAAGTTAAAAATCACATGTAATATGTTACTACAATTTTATCAAATACAAGAAGTCGGAACGGCATGAAAATAAATCAGAGCGGCATGAAAATTGTTCGCAGCGGTATGAAATGGTCTGGATCGTAATGAAAATAATTCAGATCGGCAAGAAAAGTATTATGATTGGCACGAAAATGGCTCAAATCAACATGAAAATGTTTCGGGCCTGCATTTTCAGATTTTGGTTGATTTTCTAGAAGTTTTCAAAATGCTCTAGAAGCTAACTTAAGAGGTTACAGCACTAATTACAATGTTCCAACATGATTCAGACTGATTAATCTGAAAGAACTGGCCAAGGTCTGAACAATGTTCATGCCAATTCTGAACAATTGTCATGCAGATCCGAATCACACAATTTTCATGCTGGTCCGACCCATTTCCATGCCGATCCAAATCATTTTCATGTTGATATGAACCATTTTCAAGTCAGAACCAGTTTCATACAAACATTTTCATGCCGACCAAACAATTTTCATACCGACCGAACCAGTTTCATGCCTGTCTGAAATATTTTTATGCTGATCCGAACCATTTTCAAGTCGATTAGAACCATTTTCATGCCCAAAACCTTTTTACGCCGAACCGAACCATGTTCATGTTGATTATAACCATTTTCATGCTGGTCCGATAAATTTTCATGCCCAAAACATGTTTATGCCCGAACCATGTTCATGCCGATCCAAACAATTTTCATGTTGGTCCGAAGAATTTTCATTCCGATCTGAAACATTTTCATCATCATACCGGACCGAACCATTTTCATGTCGATATGAACCATTTTCACTTCAATCCAAACTATTTTTATGCCGATCTGATCCTCATGTTCATTCCGATCCAAACCATTTTCATGCCGATTCCAACTTTTTATGCCAACCCGAACCATTTTCAGGCCACCCAAACCATGTTCATGCCTAACCAAACCATTTTCATGCCGCCGAACCATTTTTTTGCTAATCCGAACCAATTTGGTAATGCATTTCTTCTACTATTGTACCAGGAAGTACAATTTGCGTAACATTATAATTTCTTGTTATGAAATGTTAATATTACCTGAAAAGTCAGTTCCATCCATAACACACCCACCCCTTGTAAGCTATTTATATAGTGAATTATAGTTGATTTTTATCGGACGGAAAAATCTTTCCTTTTTTTCTGCATATATATGTTGTGATCATTCATTTGCGAGACGGTTCAAATGAGTGTACGTTAATTGAGAAATGAAGAATGTAAGTGACATATGCAATTGATTAATGCTAATACTTGTAATAGGATACAGAAGAAGATACAAACAACAGAAGTAGTATAATACCTTCTTATTAGTATTAGTAACCAGAATGTTCTGCCTGTAACGGCGGGCAACTTCCCTGCACTACACAGAATATTCAAGTTACTTTATTACTAATTAGCTGCGATTATCTCGGCTGGGTGAACTATAACTACTAAGCAAATGCAAGGGTAGTAGCTTAGATAATCTCAGCTCTACGGATGTATTTTACTATTTCATCTGTCTTTTATATTTTCTGTATCCGTTACATCTAACGAATTTAAGACAGAAACTACAAAAGACAGATGAAATAGTAGAAGACATCGGTAGAGCTGAGATTACATGTAACTGCACATATTCCGCTTTATAGGCAACAGGTTGTCATATTCTATTACGTAGTGCAATGTAATGAAATGTAATTAGAGTTATGTACTCGGAACAAAGCTGAGGTTATCTATTTTCTTTATACGTTGGATCTAACGGATACTGAAAATATAAAAGACAGATGAAAAGTAAGTCATACATATAGCTGAGAATGAGATTATCTAAGCTATAAGGGCAGTTGCAGGCACGTAAAGCCTCCCGTACATTTGACAGCATGTATGCTACGGACGGTACAGGTTTTGCAGAGTTACATTCCTACAACTAATGCACAGGGGTCACCCGTGGGGTGGTGGTGTCTTTTTGATAGTTGCGAACGTAACTCTACGGACGGTACGGTACGGCAGTAGATTGCCAGAGTTACCGTTCGCAACTATCTTTTTGACAGACCTCTGCAATCTTTTTTCTCCCTCTTTTTATGAATTTATTGCCGCCATTTGTTGGATGGGAATGTTCAAGTCCCTTATATGACACCAGCACCAAACAAGATACATTACAAGTGGGGACATATCGGAATACCAGCTATTAAAACGGCCAAAATATTGACTAAATAACATTGTCGACTTCTATTCTTGTCGGGTATAGGTTCATATCGCACTATTTTGTCCGCAATAAACGTTCCGTAAACGCTTCAGACAAATACTTGGCAACAGTAATTACGTAAATGTATTACCTTTGTGTTAGATATCGTTCAAATATCTGTCAATTGCTGGAAATCTGTGAAAATCCATCTCGTGTTTTGGAATCGACAAATTCTTCCTCGTGTTTTGGAATCGACAAATTCTTCGACCGGCTCGGCTGGTAACCAGTACAACTGAGCGGAACACCG
The DNA here is from genome assembly GCA_029237695.1 of Conchocele bisecta. Lineage (NCBI taxonomy): Eukaryota > Metazoa > Mollusca > Bivalvia > Lucinida > Thyasiridae > Conchocele > Conchocele bisecta. Next base: position 81,550,929 of record CM055270.1, read on the forward strand.
GGAACCACATGCCTGCCACTCAAACTTCATAAACAGGCGTTTTTCACTTCTTTTCCCAAAGATATTTGATACTCATATATATTATTTTCGTTAGTATTTTATGTGATTATCAAAATTAAATTCATTTAAATATGCTGGTTGCCGGAAAAGCAGACAGAATAATGGAATAAATGTGCGAACTCTTTCGTGCGCATGCACGTTTTCGACCTCATTTTTGTAGCAAAAACGGTACTATAGTAGTGTCTAGTGGCGACGGAGCCGTTGTGGTCGACATGTTTTTCTATAAAGCTTACAACAGGAACCCTGTACATGTAACTCCGGAACGATGGACGAAAGCCGGAACACAGGCTCCGTGAAACAGAATGGATTCAAATTCAAATTCAAAAATCAAAGTTCGACGTTATGGAAGAACGCTAGCATGACGTTAGAGCAACGTAGCCGGACACTGGGTATGCTCGAAGCGTGGATGAACATTACAGCCGTGGCACGCAGTATCGGAGTGCTTCGAAGCAGTATATCGCGTCTTCTGTCTCGCTTTATGGAAACGGGTTCATTGAAAGATCGATACATTACGTTGAGGCCTAAGCGAGACCGCTTTCATTCCGCGCAAAAAATTGCGAATCGTTTGCACACCACTACCAGGACACGAGTAATCTTCATTCGGCCCAGCTAAAATTCCTATGACCAGGCTTTGGGGTGTCATTGACGCGACGTCATAGTTTTCGACTTGGGTGACTCAACTGGGCACAGAGGCATCGACCTTGGACAATGGAAAATATTGTATACTGACGGGTCATGTATTACTGTCCAGTTCATTGATATAGGTCTCGTGTTTTGAGACGTAAGGGAGAGCGTTACGACAAGCAGAACGTCATTCCGTATTGTGATGGCAATGTTGAGCCTGATATTGTACCTTACATGGGTCAACGGAACGGAGTCATCTTACAGCAAGATAAATCACGACCCCATTCTGTATCAGTGTTCAATTAGGCTATCTATCTGGCAAATCCAATGCCATGATGCATTCAGTAATGTACTCAACAAACGCGGCATCATGGCATTGGATTAGCCAGCCGGAGTTAACACCCATTGAGCGCATGTAAACCGTTTTTGGAAGACGTGTTCGTGACATTGGATAACGTCACTGACGTCCACAAACACGAACAAGCATTACAGAGGGAATGGGCAAACATTCCATTAGCAACGGTTAACAAACTTATTAGAAACATGCGACGTTGCTTTGTCGCAGAGACCGCAAACCGCAAACGGCAGCCATAACAACTACTGACGTGCGTGTGAAATTACCTTTCTGACACCTATGCTGAAAATTGACCTTTGCAACAAAACATGCACGAAAAGTATTCTTAAACGTGTGTGCATATCCTCAGGAAATGAATGTGGACTACTTTCATATACTCTCATAAAGCCTATATGTACGTTAAAGCCATTACATGTGTTGCATTGAATAATAAGCTAATTGTGCAGATCCTGATAGGACTGCAAATGACATGATGCTACAATGGTCGCATGCCCCAGTTCTCCAGCCACAGCCTGTACACATACATGTATGTTGATGAGTAATTATTGTTTAACGAGTGCTTTGATAATTGCATAACGTATACTGAACATATGTATATGGGCCGCGCTCTGTGAAAACCAGCCTTAATGACAACGTCATGAAAGCCTGAAAATGATGTCGCAAATTTACGCTTAAATTTACCAACGTCACGTTGGATTTTGACTCTTGAAATCGTTGAGTCATTGCAATAAGTTGTCTTATTTATAGCCGTAAATTTACTAATTGTGGCTCACAAATATTTTAATGTTGGATACGCGTGGCAGAATTTTACAGTTGTTTTCATAGTGGTTCAGTTGTCTGTTTTTTCGGTTTCCTTAAAGAAAACACGTAGTGATTTTGTTGATTATTTTTATACAAATGAGCATATTGCAAATTATTTTTATATTATACTACATGTATATGGACGACTTGTGAAATGACATTTGAAACTAAATAACCATACCACCGGTATTTTTAGATAATACATCACAAAATCAGTATTATGTAATCACATGCTAATATGTCTTTTATACTTTATTTATATATTTATATAACAATTACAAACAAGCGTGAGAACCTTTGTAGTCGGCGTAGATGGATGCGTCTACATGTTTCTTAATTTGGGTTGAAACCGGAATACTCAAAGAAAACAAACTTATCCTGTCTGGCGACCACCATCAGGACCTCTTACTTCTTACCTGCTTCGGTTGTTGTAGGTGCGGCCGTAGTTGTAGTGGCGGTCGTAGTTGTAGGGGCGACCGTAGTTGTAGAAGCGGCCGTAGTTGTAGGTGCGGTCGTAGGAGCGGCCATTGTTGTAGGTGCGGCCGTTGTTGTAGGGGTGGTTGTAGTTGTAGCGGCGGCCGTAGTTATAGGTGCGGCCGTAGTTGTAGGGGCGACCGTAGTTGCAACGGCGGCCGTAGTTGTACCTGCGGTCGTAGCCGTAGCGGTGGCCGTAGTTGTAGGAGCGGCAGTAGGAGCGGCCGTTGTTGTAGGTGCGGCCGTAGTTGTAGGTACGGCCGTAGTTGTAGGGGCGGCCGTAGTTGTTGCGGCGGCCGTAATTGTAGCTGCGGCCGTAGTAGTAGCTGCGGCCGGTGTTGTAGTGGCGGCCGTAGTTGCAGAGGCGGACATAACTGTAGCGGCGGCCGTAGTTGTAACGGCGGCCGTAGTTGTACCGGTGGTCGTAGCTGCAGCGGTGGCCGTAGTTGTAACGGCGGCCGATGTTGTAGTTGTAGCGGCGGCGGTAGTTGTAGGTGCTGCCGTAGTTGTATCGGCGGCCGTAGATGTAGCGGCGGCCGTAGTTGTGGCTGTGGTCGTAGTTGTAGGGTCGGCCGTAGTTGTAGGGGCCGCCGTAGTTGTAGGGACGGCCGTAGTTGTAGGTGCTGCCGTAGTAGTAGGAGCGGCCGTAGTTGTAGGGGCTGCCGTAGTTGTGTGTTCTGCCGTAGTTGTAGGTGCGACCGTAGTTGTAGGTGCGGCCGTAGTTGTAGGTGATGCCGTAGTTGTTGGCACGGCTGTAATTGTAGGGGCTGTCGTAGTTGCAGGTGTGGCCGTAGTTGCAGGTGCTGCCGTAGTTGTAGGCGCGGTTGTAGTTGTAGGGACGGCCGTAGTTGTAGGGGATGCCGTAGTTGTAGGTGCTGCCGTGGTTGTAGGGGCGGCAGTAGTTGTAGGTGATGCCGTAGTTGTTGGCACGGCTGTAATTGTAGGGTCTGTCGTAGTTGCAGGTGCGGCCGTAGTTGCAGGTGCTGCCGTAGTTGTAGGCGCGGTTGTAGTTGTAGGGACGGCCGTAGTTGTAGGGGATGCCGTAGTTGTAGGTGCTGCCGTGGTTGTTGGGGCGGCAGTAGTTGTAGGTGCGGTCGTAGCTATAGGTGCGGCTGTAGTTGTAGGTGCAGCCGTAGTTGTATGTGCCGCTGTAGTTGTAGGTACGGTCGTAGTTGTAGGTACGGCCGCAGTTGTAGGGTCTGCCGTAGTTGTGGGTAATGCCGTAGTTGTAGGGACGGCCGTAGTTGTATATGCGGCCGTAGTTGCAGGTTCTGCCGCAGTTGTAGGTGTTGCCGTGGTTGTAGGGGCGGCAGTAGTTGTAGGTGCGGTCGTAGTTATAGGTACGGCGGTAGTTGTAGGTGCGGCCGTAGCTGTAGGTTCCGCTGTAGTTGTAGGGGCAACCGTAGTTGTAAGGGCGGTGTTAGTTATAGGGGCTGCCGAGGTTGTAGGAGCGGTCGTAGTTGTACGAGCGGCCGTAGTTGTAGGTGCGGCTGTAGTTGTAGGAATGACCGTAGTTGTCGGTGCGGCCGTAGTTGTATGTGCTGCTGTCGTTGTAGGTGCGACCGTAGTTGTAGGTCCGGCCATAATTGTAGGTGCGGCCGCTGTGGTAAAGGCGGCGGTAGTTGTATGAGCTGCCGTAGTTGTATGAGCGGTTGTAGTTATAGGTGCGGCCGTAGTTGTATGTGCTGCTGTAGTTGTAGGTGCGGCAGTAGTCGTATGTGCGACCGTCGTTGTAGGTGCGGCGGTAGTTGTAACGGCGGCCGTAGTTGTACCGGTGGTCGTTGCTGCAGCGGTGGCCGTAGTTGTAACGGCGGCCGTAGTTGTACCGGCGGTCGCAGCTGTAGCGGTGGCCGTAATTGTAGGTGTGGCAGTAGGAACGGCCGTTATTGTAGTTGTAGCGTCGGCGGTAGCTGTAGGTGCTGCCGTAGTTCTATCGGCGGCCGTAGATGTGTGTGCGGCCGTCATTGTAGCTGCGGCCGTAGTTGTAGGGTCGGCCGTAGTTGTAGGGGCGGCCGTAGCTGTATGGTTTGCCGTAGTTGTAAGGACGGCCGTAGTTGTAGGTGCTGCCGTAGTTGTAGGCGCGGTTGTAGTTGTAGGGGCGGCCGTAGTTGTAGGTGCTGCCGTGGTTGTATGGGCGGCAGTAGTTGTGTGTGCGGCCGTAGTTGTATATGCCGCTGTAGTTGTAGGTACGGCCGTAGTTGTAGGTGTGGCCGTAGTTGTAGGGGCTACCGTAGTTGTAAGGCCGGCGGTAGTTGTATGGGCTGCCGTAGTTGTAAGAGCGGCCGTAGTTGTAAGAGCGGCCGTAGTTGTAGGTGCGGCCGTAGTCGTAAGTGTGGCCGTAGTTGTATGGTCTACCGTAGTTGTAAGGACGGTGGTAGTTGTAGGGTCTTCCGTAGTTGTAGGTGCTGCCGTAGTAGTAAGAGCGGCCGTAGTTATAGGAGCGGCTGTACTTGTAGGGGCGGCCGTATTTGTAGGAGAGGCCGTAGTTGTAGGAACTGCCGTAGTTGTGGGTAATGCCGTAGTTGTAGGGGCGGCCGTAGTTGTGGGTGCGGCCGTAGTTGCAGGTGCTGCCGTAGTTGTAAGTGCGGTTGTAGTTGTAGGGGCGGCCGTAGTTGTAGGGGTTGCCGTAGTTGTAGGTGCTGCCATGGTTGTATGGGCGCCAGTAGTTGTAGGTACAAACGCAGTTGTAGGTGTGGCCGTAGTTGTAGGAGCGGCAGTAGTTGTAGGAACTGCCGTAGTTGTGGGTAATGCCGTAGTTGTAGGGGAGGCCGTAGTTGTGGGTGCGGCCGTAGTTGCAGGAGCTGCGTATTGTAGTGCGGATGTAGTTGTAGGGGCGGCCGTCCGTTGTAGGGGTTGCCGTAGGTGTAGTGCGCCTGGTTGTATGGGCGCCAGTATTGTAGGTTTGCCGAGTTGTACAGACGCCAGTTGGTCCTAGTGGGGTGGCCGTAGTTGTAGCAGCGGCAGTAGTTGTAGGAACTGCCGTAGTTGTGGGTAATGCCGTAGTTGTAGGGGCGGCCGTAGTTGTGGGTGCGGCCGTAGTTGCAGGTGCTGCCGTAGTTGTAGGTGCGGATGTACTTGTAGGGGCGGCCGTAGTTGTAGGGGTTGCCGTAGGTGTAGGTGCTGCCATGGTTGTATGGGCGGCAGTAGTTGTAGGTGCAGACGCAGTTGTAGGTGTGGCCGTAGTTGTAGGTGCGGCCATAGTTGTAGGTGCGGCCGCTGTTGTAAGGGCGGCGGTAGTTGTAGGAGCTGCCGTAGTTGTATGAGCGGTCGTAGTTGTAGGTGCTGCTGTAGTTGTAGGTGCGGCAGAAGTTGTATGTGCGACCGTCGTTGTTGGTGCGGCGGTAGTTGTAGTGGCTGCCGTAGTTGTAACGGCGGCCGTAGTTGTACCGGTGGTCGTAGCGGCTGTACTTGTAGGGGCGGCCATAGTTGTAGGATCGGCCATAGTTGTAGGGTTTGACGTAGTTGTAAGGACGGCCGTAGTTGCAGGTGTTGCCGTAGTTGTAGGCGCGGTTGTAGTTGTAGGGGCGGCCGTAGTTGTTGGGGTTGCCGTAGTTGTAGGTGCTGTCGTGGTTGTATGGGCGGCAGTAGTTGTGTGTGCGGCCGTAGTTGTATATGCCGCTGTAGTTGTAGGTACGGACGTAGTTGTAGGCGTGGCCGTAGTTGTAGGGGCTACCGTAGTTGTAAGGCCGGCGGTAGTTGTATGGGCTGCCGTAGTTGTAAGAGCGGCCGTAGTTGTAGGGTCTGCCGTAGTTGTAACGGCGGCCGTAGTTGTACCGGTGGTCGTAGCTGCAGCGGTGGCCGTAGTTGTAACGGCGGCCGTAGTTGTACCGGCGGTCGTAGCTGTAGCGCTGGCCGTAGTTGTAGGTGCGGCCGTCATTGTAGTTGCGGCCGTAGTTGTAACGGCGGCCGTAGTTGTAAGGGCGGCCGTAGTTGTAGGGGTTGCCGTAGTTATAGGAGGGGCCGTAGTTGTAGGTGCGGCCGTAGTTTTCGCTGCGGCCGTAGTTGTAGGGGCGGCCGTAGTTGTAGGGGCGGCCGTAGTTGTAGGGGCGGCGGTAGTTGTAGGGGCTGCCGTAGTTATAGGAGCGGTCGTAGTTGTAGGTGCGGCCGTAGTTGTAGCTGCGGCAGTAGTTGTAGGGGCGGCCGTAGTTGTAGGGGCGGCCGTAGTTGTAAGGGCGGCCGTAGTTGTTGGGGTTGCTGTAGTTGTAGGGGCTTCCGTAGCTGTAGGTGCTGCCGTAGTTGTAGGAGCGGCCGTAGTTATAGGAGCGGCTGTACTTGTAGGGGCGGCCGTAGTTGTAGGAGCGGCCGTAGTTGTAGGAACTGCCGTATTTGTGGGTAATGCCGTAGTTGTAGGTGCGGCCGTAGTTGTGGGTGCGGCCGTAGTTGAAGGTGCTGCCGTAGTTGTAGGCGCGGTTGTAGTTGTAGGGGCGGCCGTAGTTGTAGGGGCGGCCGTAGTTGTAGGGGTTGCCGTAGTTGTAGGTGCTGCCATGGTTGTATGGGCGGCAGTAGTTGTAGCGGTCTTAGTTGTAGATGCCGCTGTAGTTGTAGGTACGGCCGTAGTTGTAGGTGTGGCCGTAGTTGTATGGGCTACCGTAGTTGTAAGGCCGGCGGTAGTTGTATGGGCTGCCGTAGTTGTAAGAGCGGCCGTAGTTGTAGGAGCGGCCGTAGTTGTAGGTGCGGCCGTAGTCGTAAGTGTGGCCGTAGTTGTAGGGTCTACCGTAGTTGTAAGGACGGCGGTAGTTGTAGGGGCTGCCGTAGTTATAGGAGCGGCCGTAGTTGTAGGTGCGGTCGTAGTTATAGGTGCGGCTGTAGTTGTATGTGCGGCCGTAGTTGTAGGTGCCTCTGTAGTGGTAGGGGCAACCGTAGTTATAAGGGCTGCCGAGGTTGTAGGAGCGGCCGTAGTTGTAGGAGCTGCCGTAGTTGTAGGTGCGGCCGTAGTTGTAGGTGCGGCCGTAGTTGTATGTGCCGCTGTAGTTGTAGGTACAGACGCAGTTGTAGGTGTGGCCGTAGTTGTAGGTGCGGCCATAGTTGTAGGTGCGGCCGCTATTGTAAGGGCGGCGGTAGTTGTAGGAGCTGCCGTAGTTGTATGAGCGGTCGTAGTTGTAGGTGCGGCCGTAGTTGTAGGTGCTGCTGTAGTTGTAGGTGCGGCAGTAGTTGTATGTGCCACCGTCGTTGTAGGTGCGGCGGTAGTTGTAGGGGCTGCCGTAGTTGTAACGGCGGCCGTAGTTGTACCGGTGGTCGTAGCTGCAGCGGTGACCGTAGTTGTAACGGCGGCCGTGGTTGTACCGGCGGTCGTAGCTGTAGCGGTGGCCGTAGTTGTAGGTGCGGCAGTAGGAACGGCCGTTGTTGTAGTTGTAGCGTCGGCGGTAGCTGTAGGTGCTGCCGTAGTTGTATCGGCGGTTGTAGATGTGTGTGCGGCCGTCATTGTAGCTGCGGCCGTAATTGTAGGGGCGGCCGTAGTTGTAAGGGCGGCCGTAGCTGTATGGGTTGCCGTAGTTGTAAGGACGGCGGTAGTTGTAGGGGCTGCTGTAGTTGTAGGTGATGCAGTGGTTGTATGGGCGGCAGTAGTTGTAGGTGCGGCCGTAGTTGTAGGTGCCGCTGTAGTTGTAGGTACGGCCGTAGTTGTCGGTGTGGCCGTAGTTGTAGGAGCTACCGTATTTGTAAGGCCGGCGGTAGTTGTATGGGCTGCCGTAGTTGTAAGAGCGGCCGTAGTTGTAAGAGCGGCCGTAGTTGTAGGTGCTGCCGTAGTTGTAGGTGTGGCCGCAGTTGTAGGTGCGGCCGTAGTTGTAGGTGTGGCCGTAGTTGTAGGGTCTACCGTAGTTATAGGAGCGGTCGCAGTTGCAGGAGCGGCCGTAGTTGTAGGTACTGCCGTAGTTGGAGGTGCAGCAGTAGTTGTAGGTGCTGCCATAGTTGTAAGGGCTGCCGTAGTTGTGAGGGTGGCACTCGTAGTTGTAGGAGCAGCAATATTTGTAGGGTCTGCCGTAGTTGTATGTGCGGCTGTAGTTGTAGGTGCGGCCGTAGTAGTAGGTGCGGTCGTAGTTGTAGCTGCTGCCGTAGTAACCAATATCGAGGCTACTAACATCATTGTTAGTATTACATTACTGCCCGGCATGTTTGTTCTATATGGTGTTCTTCTATGTCGCATCTGAAATTACAGCATCCGCACATACATACATAGTCCGGTCCGGTCCGGTCCGGTCCGGTCCGGTCCGGTCCGGTCCGGTCCGGTCCGGTCCGGTCCGGTCCGGTCCGGTCCGGTCCGGTCCGGTCACAATTGTTCGGAAATGTTCGGGTGGCTGTCCAATTGTGTCACTATTGTGTATGTTTTGCGTTAAAATTGTGGAGTTAAAAAAAGAAAGAAAACAAAATGATACCACCTCCGATTCCCATATTTCTCGTATTTTCTCGTATTTTCTCGTATTTCTCGTATTTCTCGCGTCCCATATTCATTTGGTACACAATTGGAATGATACCACCTCCGACTCCTATATTGTCGTATTTTCTCACATTTCTCGTATTTCTCGCATCTCATATCTTATCAAGAGGAAACACTTCACATTAGATCGGTTCGATCTTTCTAACTGACTTTCTGATTTGAATTATTACTAAACGATAATATTTGCGAGCACGTACTTCCTTGCTAACCAGTCGATTCATAGCTCTATTGCCATTGCAAGGTGGACATAACAGTGACTCGGATATGGTCCTTACCCCGCAGTGCCGACATGGGCGAGGTGAAACTGACCCTCTACGCATCCATGCCTGGTGATGCTTGCAGTACTCGTAAATACCGGTACGATGACATCTCTCGTGACTACCTGTCTTCCACCACGCACAATTATTCTTAACTCGAACCATTGTGTGATGATGATATATACTGTGTATAACCTAAGGAGACTTATCTCTAATTCGAAAGTCAGAGGTGGTGACATCTCGCATCACCATCTCGTATGAGACGTCATACAACACCATTGTTATCCCAATTGGCTATAGGACCTCATACAACCACATTAGAACCCTTAATAAACATGTGGTATCATTATGACACATCACGATCATCAAACAATAATCTATCATAAATAATAATATATATTATCAGAAGTGTGAATATGTAAACACAAAAGAGAAATTGATATATATATATATAAGTTCTCAACCATACCATGTGAACCGTGGAGGAAAACCAAGTAGTATATGGGAGTCAAAATGATAACAACAGAGGGAGGTGGTATCATTTGGACTCCCATATACTACTCATCCACCTCAAACCATTTGTGTTATCTTCTGTAGGTAGTCGTTGACCTAATATACATTTGAAGGACTATCACTGACTATGTCGAACAGACCAGTCTGAGTCGACTACCATCATGCAGTGAAGCGATTAGAGGCAATGGTGAATTGTTAAACCCTCCGGAATAAAAGGCTGTTTTCATTATCGCTTAAGGACATGACCTTTTATTTAAAATGTATTTAATCTTACAGTCATGTGACTGAATATCTATATAAAGTATATCTGACCATGTTCTTCTTTCAATATATTATACAGAGCATTGAGTTTCCATCTCTGCCATTTTAGTTTGTACATGCTATCGGACAGTTTCATCACTTGAATCGTTTGACACGTACAGCCAATAATATGGAAGCAAATCTATTTGGTGAAATTTGTCCCAGATATATAGAACGACAATGTCCTATAAAACTGCGTGGGCCGTTTCACTAAACGACTAAAATGTTCGTAAGTGTAAAAGTATGATAGTCTGTACATTTTACATTAACATTGTGTTCTTGTAAATAAGTATTGGATATATATGTATTGAGTATAGGCAGCCTATGCTCAATGAATGTAAATCCATCAATTGAAATTTCCAGACGATTCCAAATTTGCACTTACGAACATTTTAGTCGTACGAAGTTTAGTGAAACGAGCCCCACATCCGTATCAGACGGCTTGTTACAATCCGGCTCATTATATTTTGATCTACAGGGTTTGCAAATGTTTATGGTCTGTAGGAATGAAAAGATAATACCATTACGCAAACATTATTATTGAGCGCACCCCACTACGCCCCCAGTTACCTACGTACACAGGGGATTTAGTGGTGTGCCCGCGAAATAGGTAATGCGGTCAAATAGGCCACGATGCAGTGACTATTTTCGATCAATAAATTATGTTGTAAGCGATTGTAGTGTGTATTTTCAATACATTTATTATTAAAATGTACATGTATCATATCGGTACTCCTTTAAGTAATATTTGTATATTTTAAATGCGTTGATGTTCCCATGAAGCGCATGAATATAAGTATTAATTAATCCAGCTCATATTCAGGCAAATCACACAGCCTTAAAACATACATGTAGTGCTAGAGTACATTAAAACAGTAGATGCTATTGCTGTTTCGCTATATGTGATATTTATAACAAAATGTTTTTTATTTATTCGTCCGCGTACGGATTTCTGTCACACAAAGCGCCATTTTCAGTTCATATTTTGACATGTGCATATGAACCGGACTAAGTTTAGACAACGCTCGATTCCGTCCGATTCAAATTTCTCTGCAGAATGTTCAGATTAACTACATAAGTAATGCAGCTAAATAAGTGTTAACGACTGGAACATGGTCATCATTAAAAGGAAGTAACCACAGTCGTATTATTTAAAAATAAGATTTACCTGAGACCTCATGGGGGCCGCCATTAATCCAGTGTAAACAATAGACCACGTGATCCCATTCACTGAGTAACCCCCGCTTACTGAATCGGTGTGCTAATCATGATATTATGTACCCCAACAATAATTGGAAACGGTTTGAATTTCTCGGTAAAAACTACGAAAATCATGAAAAAAATAACGATTTATATTTAACCTTGGATACGCGTAAACGGTATTACTCTCTCATCGGATCGTCAGTTGTCGTAGATAGCGATTTAACGTACTGATCTGGTCTTAATTTATTGTCAACTTTCAACGTCATTTACAGAATATATGACTGATTTTGGAAATAAATAACGGCAAAATCCGATGATGGCTGCTCTGAAATATCTGTCAACTTGCGGACGTAATTTAAAGAAATCGATTATATTTTAATATCGGCTACTCCTACATGTAAATGTAAATGCTTGGATTTAACGACGGCACTGTCTCGATGACCTTGCATGTCGTCTCCCATGAAGGGGAGAAAGGAAGGAGGTGGATACAGAGGAAACCAGCCCCAGGGGGCCTAGATCTTATTAGATTAGTCCCCTCTGGTTCTTTAACATGCACCAGACTCTCCTTCAAATCTGATACACGGGACCACCGTTTAAAGTCCCCATCCGAAAGGACTAGTAGAGCAGGAAATACAAAGTATCTCCGAAATACTGACGACTAGGTACTGAACCCTGAATCGAACCCGGCTCGCCAGCGTGGCAGTCCGCCGGTGTTACCCCTCGGCCACGGTCTGCTCTTATCGGCTACACCTGGGACTAATTACGAATTTATGTATGGGTCTTGGCTACACCCGACACATTACCCCTGGATCTAATTATAAATACACGTGTCGCTTTGTGTGGAAAAAAATCGATAACGCGCAGCCGTGTGACGAGTTGTTGATCTGATGACATCACACAGCTGTAATTTTTTACCCTTAGGCAATGTTTTGAAATTGACGTGTCGTTTTGATGTGTGCCGCACACCTCGCTGTCGAAGACAACATGACAATTAACGATATACTCTCGATTATACACAAATCTATTACACGGCTGGTTATTTAAAAAAAAGTAGTTCAGTACACCTTCGCCGATATTGTCTTTAGAAAATCAGTAATATTTTCCGTAAATGGTGTTGAAAAGTTGACAAAATTTTATCACCGTATTTAGTTTTGCCGATATTGTTTTAAAAAATCAGCAAAATTTTCCGTAAATGGTGTCGAAAATTGACACAAAATATATCGCTGGATTTCGCCGATATTCGTTTAGAAAATCACCAATATTTTCCGTAAATGGTGTTGACACAACATTCAGCGCTAACGCGGAATTCAATTCAAATCATATAAAAAAAAAAATAATATAATAAATAGACGCCGAAGGCTACTGTCTTTGCGGCCAGTGAATTATGGTCGTGGTAGCCACAGGCTAGAATAGTGTTATGATCAGATGGAGGACAATAATTATTTCAAATTCATAAAAAAAAATGTTTGCTGTCCGAAAATTTAGCTTATTCTAAAAGAGCCAAAATAAAATACAATATTAATTATGACAGCCAAAAAATATATTTTGGGACAGTAGAAAATTATATGGTATACACAGTACCTCAAACTTAAAAAAAAGGCAGTAACAAACTGTCTGTGTATATATTATTTAATGACGGACACTTTCATCGTTGGTAAGTTTCTATCAGTTTATAGCTATTTTTATTAAAATCATAAAATTGTGAAAATATTAAAATCACAAAAATAATGGAGAACAAAAAAAAACGAAGTCGAGGTGTGAAACCCCGACCCTTTCGGGAATTGGTAATTCAATCATAAAAGTCGGCGACCTTAACCTCACGAGTATTACACCATTTATGACATTTGTAGAGAAGTACTATCAGTATTACGCAAACATTTGAACGTAATAATTATTACATTAGTTGCAACTCCGTCTACAACGATACGCTATTGAAACAACATGTATTAGCACCCATAACATAACACAAAGTAATGTACCATTATATATCACAGGAGATAGATTAAAACTACATATACTAATAAACAGAACATTCCGCTTGGCTCGTATGAAAATATACTCAACAAAACTAGAAACGTCCCTGTTTTATAGCCGGTGTAGCTCTGTCTATGTATGTACCACATGTTCAAAGTACATGTATTTTAAACCGTGGCGATGTTCAGAATACGATCGTGTAGAGTTTAGCCGATACACACGGTTTACATAGCGGCCAGTGACCGGAACGTTGATTTCCACTTTTTGCACGTGCACGCTATACTTGTCATCGATAAGGTGATTCAGTTCATGTCGTACCATTCATGCGGTAGGGGCTATTCGGAAAATTAAAAAACTTTTTTAATTTTTCACTGTTTTCGATATGCCACGGCTTTCCGAAAACGAGAGAAATCAGGCAATTGGGATGCTTGCGGGTGGGATGGCCGCCAGGGCGGTCGCGCCTCGGTTTGGTTGCTGTCGGAAGACGATTGATCGTCTTGCAGCCCGGTACCAGCAGACTGGGGCTGTTCACGACCGGCAGCGACCTGGTAGGCCTCGTGTAACGACGGCTAGAGCCGATCGTTACATTACGTTGACGCACTTACGTCAACGTCGATTGGCAGCCACAGTCACTGCTAGGCGATACGGTGTCTCAGGGCAGACCATTCGCAACCGGTTACGTCGTAACGCCCAACCAATCCGGGCACGCCGCCCGTACACTGGTCAAATAATGACCCAACGTCACCGTGCTGCCAGACTGTTATGGGCGCGACGTCATCTGAACTGGAGAAGGGCTGACTGGAACCGAGTTTTGTTCACCGATGAATCTCGGTTCACAGTTAGTCATGCTGACGGAAGATTACGGGTATACAGGCGTAAAAATGAAAGATTCACCGATTGTTGCATTGTTGAGAAGAACAGGTTTGGGGGAGGGAGCGTAATGGTCTGGGGTGGGATCATGGGAAACCGGAAGACAGATTTGGTTGTTGTACAGGGCAACATCAATGCACAACGTTATGTTGCAGATGTGCTAAATGCACATGCCTTACCATTTATCCGTCAGCATGGTCCTGGTGTGACATTGATGCACGACAATGCCCGCCCTCACGTAGCCAGGGTCACCACTCAATACTTACAGCAAAACAACGTCGACGTCATGCCATGGCCCGCGGTCTCCCCGGATCTCAATCCCATTGAGCACATATGGGATGAGCTGGGCCGCAAAGCACGAGCTAACCATCAGATTGACAATGTTCGCGATCTTACACGGGCGTTACAACGGGAATGGAGGAATTTGCCCAACGCACTGGTATTGCGTTACGTCACGTCGATGCGGCGTAGGATCATTGCATGCATTCATGCAAATGGTGGCCACACTCGGTACTAACGAGATTTACTGAATTTGCCACATTACTTATTGAAATTCCATCTCTAAACATTAAGTAACACATTTCTGAGTTTTTGTGATTTTTGATTTTGACCCCTACCGCCCTTGGCCGGTTATCTCTCGAATATTTAACAAGATATCCAAATGCAATTTATTGGCTTTGATACAGAAATGAATGAACTTGTTTTTCCATTTTGATTTTTAAAAGTAACCCTTTTGGTTTTTGATGAATCTTTCCTTAAACATGGAGGGACGTTTCTAGTTTTGCTCAGTATAGTTCCCGCTGTAGTTGTGTATATTGATTATCTCCCTTGCCGAAAGAAGTTCACTGATTTATTAATTCCAAATAATACGTGTGTGTGTAATGCATTATAATTATTAGCTTCATTAAACTCGTTGACTGATTACATAACAAGCTCGGAATAACTATTTAATAAATCGTCGGCGTAAAATGTTTCAAATTTAATTAGGCGCCGGATTTCTGACAAATTACCAGTCAGCTACATGCAGGAAATACTGAATACACACATTTCCATCCAGTAAGCGGCGCTAGACATTCGTGCCATTTACTAAACGAAAAATTCATTTATACGATAGCGCTAAGCAGAATTTCGTCTCGTCAAGAAAGCGGTACATTTTCCGACGTGAAACATTTTGTGCCGGTGCGGAGTGCAACACCAGCGAGTCCGTGCGCCCATTGTGCTGTTATTTATGCTACAGAAACTACAAATAAAAACAGATTAATACATTTTCTTTGACGAGTACAATAAATTGGTACAAATGTGTAGTTATTCCTGATTCCTTATAATAGTTTCAAAAATATATACGCATGTGCGCGTATTCACATACATTTGCCAACGAACATTTCAATTGTTTAAAGGGGCGGCAAAAGGTTGTCGTTTTCTACAGAAATATCAAAAATGCAAGTTAACTAGTTCGTATAGGAACAATGACGACGAAGGCTGATATGCGTTATTATCAGCATAATGTATGTGTACAAGGCCATTTATGTGCACTTATTTTACAAATACAAATACTCAACATACGGTCGTGCGAAAAATAAATATCATTAATGATTAGTTGACCAAATTTCTTTTTAACATTGACTATACTGTTTTCACACGTAAATAAGCACACTACGTGATGTGTGAACCATTTGTACAGTTCCATATAGGATACTAGGTACAATTTCATTTTGGAGGACAGGCAGGATTTTGCGACAACTTTCTTTTCGTAAAAAAAACATTTACGTACAATTACTGTTGAAGGTTGCTTTGCAAAATGTTTAGGTGTGTCGTAATTTAAGAAAAATAAAATTGGAAATTGACTTCTTGTTGATTTGTGTCCACCGTGTGCATTAAATTATAGTAAAACACGCCATCGACTTATTATCAGCGAATATTTCAGTAAATTCGTTAAAAGGACTGCATAAATGTTTTGGAATATACTCATATATAGTTGTTGTTCAATATAAATTTAGAGTTGAACACTTTTAAAGTCCTATTCCAAAGTATATAGCTGGCATGTACCTGCGATATGGTATTTTTGTAATGGTAAGGTTATTGAAGAAAGGTTGTTTAATGAACAATCGGTCATCTCTTTCTCAGGTATAAATCCACATGGCTTGTCTCATATGAGAGACAAATTAAGCAGGTGCGCGTTTCATTAAACTTCGTACGACTAAAATGTTCGTAAGTGCAAAATTATGATAGTCTGTAAATTTCACATTGACACTGTTTTCTTGTAAATAATTATTGGATTTATATTTATTGAGCATAGGCTGCATCAATAAATGTAAATCTTTCAATTTAAATTACCAGATGATCCAAAATTTGCACTTACGAATATTTTAGTCGTACGAAGTTTAGTGAAACGGCCCCCTGATTCCTATACAATATAAGATGTGTAGCGTTGGGCCAAACTGATACAAACATTCCACACACTTACGAAGTAATTAAAATATCAATGGACACTACAAAGGGGAAAAGGGGGATAAATCCGCTGGCCCGTTAAATTATCTTCGAATCCAATGATATTTTTCTATGAAATACAGTGGAACCTCTCTAAACCGGGCATCATGGGAGGTCCCCAGTGTGTCAGGTTTAGACATGTTCCAGTGTAAACCAGACATATGACTATGACAAGATATGCGGTTGTGCTTTGTGAACAGGAACAGACATTATCATCATAAATATACACCAATGAAACCCATACAATTAAGAATACACAGACTGTCTGCTTGTCCGGTTTAGAGAGGTTCTACTGTACACATGCATGTGCTCATTAATCAGATAGGAGGTATTATTAACACATCTAAAGCATACTAACAAACACTGCAGATCCTGATGGACGGCTTGTTACAAACCGGCTCATTTTATTTTGATCTACTGTAAAAGTGTTTGCAAATGTTTATGGTATGTAGGAATGAAAAGATAATACATTATAATTTTTATCTTAATTAAAGGTACATGCCCACTCAGTAGGCACAACAAGTTATTTATGGGAATTAATAAGTGTCTAATTGTGTTGCTATTCCACCAGTTCTACTAAATTACGAGTGCCCACTAGACAGATAAAATCATTTTGTAATATTTATTTTACTGATAGTGACGCGTGGTGGTATCAGGTTATTTTTGCATGCAAATGAGGCATGCTATTTTTAATTATTTATACTAATACAAATTAGGCGTCACCTAAAAATAATGTTTTCGACAGATTATAAAGTATGACCATTGCACATCAAAAAATAAATACAGAGAATAAATAGTAATGCCCGTTAGTATTTTAATGAAACACGGTTATCGCCCCTGATATCAGTGTGGACATTTGCGTCTGATAAAAAATGTATACTAATGCCAATCAATACGTGCGGTAATGGTGAATTAATTTTATTTTAGTTTATTTTGCCAGAAAATGTCTCAGATGATGTCTCTGATATAAATAACAGTTTGTGCCTACTGAGTCGGCATGTACCTTTCAATTCGTTGACTGATTACATAACAAGCTCGAAATAACTATTTTCATACAAAATCAGTAACGTCGTTTAATAAATCGTCGGCGTAAAATGTTTCAACTCTAATTAGGCGCCGGATTCCTGACGAATTCCCAGTCAACTACATGCAGGAAATACTGCATAAACACATTTCCGTCTAATAAGCGGCGCAAGATAATCGCGCCGGTTACTAGACGAAAAATACGTTGATACGATAGCTCTAAGTAGAGCTGAATTTCGTCTCGTCAAGAAAGTGGTACATTTTCCGACGAAAAACATTTTGCGCCGGTGCGGAGTGAAGCAGCAGTGAGTCCGCGCACATTGTGCTCTTATTTATGCTACAAAAACTACAAAACAAATCAGATTAACCCTTTCAACACCACAGACCTCTATAGAGACAATGTTTGCAAACAGTGCAGATCCAGATGAGCCGGCTCGTAACGAGCCGTCTCATCAGGATCTCCACTGTTTGTTAATAGTTATCAAATTTGAAAAAATTACCCTTTCTGAAGAATGGAATAGCCTGAAAATTTGAATGGACCAATGAAATAGCATGAAACAGTGGCATGGAACAGCCCATTAAGTTACTTGGTGTTGAAAGGGTTAATACATTTTCTTTGACGAGTAAAATAAATGTGTACAAATGTGTAGTTAATACCTGATTCCTGATAACAGTTTCCAAAATATATACGCATTTGCGCGTATTCACATACATTTGCCAACGGAAGCTATTTCAATGATACCCCAAACGTTTCAATCGTTTAAAGGGGCGGCTAAAGGTTGTCGTTTTCTACCGGAAGAACAAACATGCAAGTTAATTAATTCGTATAGGAACAATGACGACGAAGGCTGTATGACTATTTCTATAGTGGAAATACAAACGAGATCAGAAGCGGAATATCATTGTCACATGGGACAATCCATCTGATTTTGTACCTAAGAACATGGGTGATTTTAAAAATATTTACAAAATTTACCATAATTTCCGTAAATGATGTCGAAAGTTGACTAAATTTTCACAGCAACATTTCGTCAAATTTAGATTTTATTTACAGAACATAGCATGTGCAGCCTATGTTCAATAAATGTAAATCCATCAATTCGAATTTCCAGACGATCTTGAATTTGCACTTACGAACATTTTAGTAGTACGCTGTTTAGTGAAACGCGCCCCATAAACATGATATTTTATATTTGTTCTAGCACTTCATCGGCCACAGTTTACTTCATGTTATCGTATTGTAGCAGGGTTAAATTTTGCCCATTTACACTAGTCTATTCTTTATCTTTTCGTATTCTTAGGGACAATAATTGTTTCCCTTTGACCATTAGCCGTAGGCAAGCGCCAGTTTGATAAACTGCGCATGCGCATTTGAGTGAGTTATTTTGAGTCCGTGATTTTCCACTGTCAGACACTTGCAGAGTTCTTTCCCTACTGACCAGACGCCTTTATTCTTCTTACATAGGTAATAAAAAGGTTCTTGTAATGTTTTGTAGTTATTAGCAGTTCTATCGGTTCAATTTACATTGGGTGTGAGTCGCGTCAATTTGTAATGCGTTTTAAAATGCATTGAAACGTGTGTTTACAAACGCAGTTTTCCCAAAATGGCGGTCTATTTGATTACTTGCACATATCGCGGAATCACTATCGATTGTTGAATGGCACTTAACAGTTCTAATTCATTACAGTACCCCATAACCTCACTGAGAAAGCAGAGTGCGGATGGATGGATCACCCAGATTTACTATTTGGTAGGTACATGTATTTACTTGTAAACTGTAATGTTTCTTAATGTTTGCTAATATTTCATTTGAATATACAGTCATTCCATTAATTGTTAATTACCCATCAGATTTATAAGCCGGTCAACACTACATAATTAGTATGCCATATAATCTGTGTCAATCGACTGTAAAGCATCATTCCATTTGGTTATCTAATCTGTGTCGATGGACTGTTAACCACCATTTAATTCCGTTAATTAATTGGTTATACCGCCACCCAGTTCAGACATGTAATTCTTAAGTACCCCATGTTTACATTGCAAATAGACCAGTCCATGTTTTAATCTATTAAAGGTGTAATTTGACGGACCTGGTCAGAATAAGCACCGACACCTTTTCCACTTGCAATTGACAATCAAATGTATATTTAACGGATTAATACTGTTCGCTCGTGGTCCGTAAATTCACACTCGTACCAGTAATATATATTGTATTGTTATATTTGCATCTGTATTGTATTGACTAGTTGTGCGTGTGCCGGTGTGTCCTATAGGCTATTGTTAATACGTAATACTTAGGATTTGTTCTGTACGTTTGTATTACAGAGTGATGACAGTTCCTAGGATCCTCCATCGACCTACATATATTACTGTTTTTACACACGGCACGCAACACATTGTCCATTGATGATATATAAACGATCGAACTTGCAACTTTCTTAAGGTTTTCTTCATTTGCATCCCAAGTGGGAAGAGCCCGAAAAGTTACAGTATAGGCACAGCATAATGCACTGAAGCTGTAATGGATACCTAACAATAGGTTTAAATGTTTTATGTAGGGTCTTGTTTGTACAATGTATATTTATTACACTAATGTAGTATCGTGTTTAATACATTTTCATGTATTATCACATATTTGACACATTTCCGGGTGTTGTTTCTGTATTAACACAGCTCGTGTGCAAGGTATGTGCATGACGATGTGATAAATAAGTTAGATCACGTTTGTCCGCATGTACGAGCGATAATTCACTCGCTAAAGCTCGCGGATTATCTCCTCGTACATGTGGACGAACAGTGATCTAACTTATACTTAATATACCGGAAAGTCCATATTAGGAAGGAATTATTAATTATCAGCATTCAGAACTTGAATCACATAAACTACCTTTAAGGGCTACACGTAATACATATGCTCGTGTTTTGGATTACGGAACAGTTGGGTGTACAGTTACTGTATCGTCCCAGTAATAGGAGAGGCTGTATTCACGCATACATGTACATGAATGTAGGTCGCAACCGTTACCGTAGTTATGTAATTATATCAGCTGTAGTTATATACCAGTCTTATCAACAGTACCTATTAATAGGTTACCAAACTTAGGAAATCGCGAGTAACTTCCCTTATAACGTAGCTGATCTGTCTTGATTTGCCGACTATTGTCTGTTTTACGAAAGCTGTCCAAATGTTACGGTTTATAAACAATGCAACAACAATATCATTTGCGATGATGTTAAATTTTATCAAAATTTAAGAATGTTCTTTCTTTTTATTTCTTGAAATTTAGTCAACTATTGATTTTATTACGAACTGTTTATTTGTCTATGGGAATTTAACATCCAGGCATAGGAGGTGGGGGAACTGGGGGAGGTGTCGAAACAAATATTTTTTTTTGGAAAATTTCGCCGAAACTTGGCTAGACATGATCTAATTAAGAATACAAAAGTTAAATTTTTAAAATCGGACCACTATTTCTGAAATTAGAAAAAAACACATGTTAAACCACCATAGACATATTCACACAACAGTACACTAAATTTTGGACACACTTTCAAGAAATAGAAAGAAGGCTCATTCTTAAATGTTGATAAATATTTGTATTATTGAAACAAACATGTTTTTGCATCGTTTATGGCCGTAAACTCTTGGGCAGATTTCGTGAAACAGATATTAGTTTCAATTTGGAAAACTATTCATAAGACTGCTTTGCACGGTAGAACAATACGGTTGATCATCTCTAAACCGGACATCCGGTCCACCATACAGTTGGCGCATGAGCAATATCACTACGTGACTGTCCTTTGCAATCATGATTAGGCAGCGTCATTAGAGATACGTTACTGTGACAATTAGCCACGTTGCGGTTCGTTTGAGAGAGGTTCCATTAATGATATCAGAATTTGGAGCAGTCCAGCCGGTAGGCAGTTTGGCTAGCTTCAAGTCACCTTTCAAACAAGGGGAATCATTCTGATAATCTGCTATTTGCTACATTATATACATACACATTTCTAAAACAATAATGTATCACATAAATTAGGTTATGTGTGAACATAATATGTCACCGCCGGTGTTCATACAGATTATTTGCAAACCATAAAACGAAAAAACATACATATGTAATATATAGGACATCGGTTGATACACTATGAGATCTATGAACATAATATGTCACCGCCGGTGGTATGGTGTGTAGTTTCCATGGTCTGGTGTAGACAATGTAAATATATGTCGCCTAGATAGCGTCGCTGGTCGACGTCAGTTTAATTCAACATTTTACCATCAGTTTCTCCCGTTCTCGTATTATAATTATAAAACAAGGTCAAGTGTCCAATCATGACGGCGGTCCTTAACCCGATGCCGCAACCATTTATTTTTCTGTGCTGCAACACTATCCCCTTTCGGGGATTATGTGCAGTATCATCAATTTTCATCATATAATATTAATATACATGTATGCATACATATACGTAATTATCCGGTAGCGTTTTCTTTCGTACCATTTACAGCTCGGTGGACTGAAGCAGTGTGAATATAATGTCTTACACACTGACACAACGCACGCCACTGAGAAACCCTCGCACCATCGGGCGTCAATGGGAGGCTGCCAATGTTTTCCATTATGTCTATGGTAACACTAGAAGGTCTCCGTGTGACCGATTATCTATTCGTAATCGTTCCATAGACCATTCTAGTTCATCAGTTTTAACTTTAAGTATACCCGTTCTAACTGACACGATACCGTATACAGAAAACTACACAATATACCGGGAGCCTGTAACCTTCACAAATCTAAAAACGGAAGCAACGTTATGCTCTCACATGTCAGATTGAGGCTACGTTGGTGTAATAATAGCAGATACAAGTGTGTATTATGTTCACGGATGTTTGGTATTACTATAGACAAGGGGTTTGTGCTAGAATTTAGCTAAAAACAACAACGAATAAGAGGAAGAGAAATATAGCAACACCTAAATAAAACAATAGACAAAGGAAACGATCCTAGAAAATAATAAACATGTAAAATAAAATCATAAAACTAATAAAAAATATATGCATTTGCTACAGGAGGGTCCACGTCGTGTCATGGATCATGAAATATCCATCTAATCAACGATTTATAAAAAACACATCAAACACATCAATACATATAGATTTAATTCATAAAAATCGCTTACTGCGGGGGATATATATTTGCACAGCGTACACGACTATAATGTTATCTTCGTGGGATAAGTAATTATTACAATACAGTAAGATGTCTAAGGTACGATGTATCAATAATTGAATATTTACATCGGGTATTGGTGTAATGGTTAGAAATAAGTCTGCTCCTATATCATGATAGTATGGACAGTTAAGGAGGTAGTGTTGTACATTTTCTATACTACCACAACGGCATATTGGATAAACTGAACTATTGTTTTGGTTCATAATTCATAATTAAGACAGCAACAATTCGTACGCAATCTGGTGTGCAGAATTTGTGATTTTCTTATCCCATGGTAGTAGTGTTTTGGCACTATATTATATTGAACGAATATAAATAACTGTTTTGAAATTCGCAAGATGCCTCTCGGACGGGTAGACGTAATTTATTCCATTCTCTAATGCCTAAATGTAAGAAAACATTAGAGCACAGTGCAATTCGTGAGTGAGGTGGATGGAAGTTGTTCCGTAAATTGTATCGAGTGGTGCTTCCAACAAGCTGATGGACAAGTGATGACAGATACTCATGTGTTAAACCATTTACCATTTTGTAATAAAAAACTATTTTTTTGTTTTAGTCTGCGTTCTCCTAAGCTTTCCCATCCTGCTTCCTGGTACAGCTCATTCAATGATACCTATTTCGTGGCACCTGTTACGATTCTTGCTGCTTCATATTGTATTTTATCAAGTTCATGTTTTTCACTTATTGAGCAATTATCCTAAATAACGTTGACAACATATAGAACGGGGCATATGAAGGCAATATAAATGTGTTGCCGTGGTTATCCTGAGAGTTCGAACTTCGAACTCCTCATAATATTAATTCTGGCCCAAGCTTTGTCTTTGATATATGATATCTGGTGTTACCATGTAGAATAGTTTGTTATACCAAGGTGTCTTTCAACAGCAACTTCACTTATGAATTCAGTTTTCGCGGGGCTAAACGTAACAAGCCATTTTGCTGACCAATTAGTAATTTTATATATATCGGTTTGTAATATTTACCCTGCTTCAATAGGATCGTCTACACCAATGTACAGTAAATGCTGGTATCGTCCGCAAACATTTGTAGTTAGCCAAAGTGGTTCTTTTGGTCGAATTGTGACCATTTTATCTGGATTGCTGATTTCCATTAATTCGAGAAGTTTCTCCAAATGATCCTGCGTATTCGCTCAGTCTGACCAGGATCAGCACTGGTCGCCATTCAGTCAGCAGTGAAACGTTAGTCCTGCTTCTAACTGAGTATGTTCTTATTATTCATCAGGACTGAGGTGGAAGTTGACCCTGGGCGAGACTGACCATATATCCCATAAGCTCTATTTTTCCAGTCCATCCACAGGTAATGTTTGATGGGGACCATGACAACTTGTCCGCTGAACAAGTCACAGTGATGTGTATAGTATTGCCACCCCGTTCAAAAACCAGCTCATTGTGAAGGGGTTTACCAGTTATTGAGCAAACAAAGAAAGCTTTAACACATTTGTCTCACGAAAAAGGTCAGGTTCTCATGACCTTTACCTTGGGTGTTCATACGTGAAGTTTATGCGAAACCACGAATGATCCATATACACATTGTAGCTAAATATTTTTAAAATCGATACAAGCCTTCATATGTTATTAAGAAATAAAAGGTGCCGCTAACGTACGCACATACACACGCCGGTACGTACTTACAGTAGCGCTTTTCTGCTCCTTACCTATTTGTATATACTAATATCGTATACATATCGTAATAGTATAGTATTCGTATATTTAATGAGCATATCGTATGATCATATAATATTGGTATGTTTATACAGTATCATCGTATAGTACAGTTTGTTTACATTACACAAACGTACTATACGAATATTATACAAACATACGATATCCGTTCGTATATACGATATATCCGTAAGGATATGGTATGAATATACCATACATGAAGTGTGGCTTTTCATTCTACTGAAAACACCTCTCATTTTAAAGAAATTCTCGACTCCAAAGAGGACCAAATATTAGGGGCGGACCAAATATTAGGGCAAATAGTACACGGCAACACCGTTAATATATCGTATACATTTACGGTATTCTGGTACATTTATACCGTACACACATCTGGTATGTTTGTATGATACAAACGTAGCAGAATTATACACATGTATACAAATCGTATAAACGTACGATTTGAATGGTATATCTATACGATATTGGTTGGTATGTACGGTACTAACATACCGTACGTTTATATTATATGCATATCGTATAGAAAACATATCGTATTGGTATAGTATACGTATAGTATTGGTATAGTACGTATAGTTGACCTGCAGAAAAGCGCTACTGTATCTAACATCAATGTCATAATATGTCGACGTAAATATCAGTACATGTCGACATAGCGTGAAACTATGTCGACATGTTGAGATAAGATATCCCGTTGTGTTGACTTGTCTCGATAACTTACAAATGCACCACGTTTTGTCTACACGTTGAGATAAATTATCCCGTTATGTCGACATATTGAGATACACTATCATATTATGTCGACCTATTGTGTTAGCTTATCAGGTTATGTCGACATATTGTGTTAACTTATCACGCTATGTCTACGTGTTGTGATAGCTTATCACGTTATGTCGACATAATTTATCTCAACATGTTATGTCGACATGTCAGGATATTTAAGTCGACATGTTGTGATAAACTATGACAACATATTGACATCTCGATGGCAACTATATGCCACCATGGATAACGCTACCAATTTGCTGTACACTTGCTTCAAGGTGTATGATCACGTGGTACTAACAACAGCAACACATACTGAAACTTCCAGAATCCATCTGATTAAAAGTACGTATTATTTTATATTGTCCTTATTATGTAACGGATTTTATGAAATATATTGCGCAACAAATGCGTCCTGTTGAGTTGCATTTTGGTGGTCTTTGTATTTTCGCCCAACCTTCTGTCGTTTCTACGAAGAATCTACCGACACGGGAATCGATTCATCGCTGCGCCATATTTCATCAAAATCTGTTTCATATTAAGGAAAATATCAAATAATACTTACTTTGGAGTGGACGACGTTGTTGTTGTTGTAACCACGTGAGTATGCACCTTGTGCGTGCATGATTTAATATGTACACAATCACTTGGCGTGTATTATTCTGAATATCCATCCTACTAAGTTTTGCTCAATGACGTGTAGTACTGTTAATGTATGCCTTGAATTTATGTTCACTGACATACCGTCTTGGGACCACTTTCCAGAATACGCTAAGCCCGTACGTTTCCCATAGTTATAACTAAAGTTCAAACGGATGAACAAACTAAGATGTATTAGTGAATCGGGCGTCACGGGACCGTTTCACTAAACTTTCGTACGATTTAAATGTTCGTAAGTGCAACATTATGATAGTCTGTAAATTTCGCATTAACAATGTTTTCTTGTAAACAATTATTGGATTTACATTAAAGGTACGTGCCCACTCAGTAGGCACAAAATGTTCTTTATATCAGGGACATCATCTGACATATTATCTGGCAAAATAAAAATTAATTCACCATTACCCCACGTACTGATTGGCATTATTATACATTTTATATCGGACGTACATTTTTACTCTGATATCAGTGGCGATAACCGTGTTTTCTGAAAATGTTAACGGACATTACTATTTATTTTCTGTATTTATGTTTTGATGTGCAATGATCACACTTTATGATATGTCGAAACTATTATTTTTTCATGCATAAAATATCATGCCTCATTTGCATATGAAATTATCGTGATACCACTGTGAGTCACTATCAGTAAAATAAATATTACTGAATGATTATATAGTAAATACATGGTTAGTGCCGTCGAATATAAAATATATTCGGTTGAGCCTTAGACAGCTTTATTGGGGCGAGCTTTAGCGAGCCCCTATAAAGTTGTCGGGGCGAAACCGAATATATTTTATACTCGACGGCACTAATCATGTATTTAATTTATACCGCATACTAAACTTAATCGTTTGAACGTGCGTGGCGTCGTGTTTTGACGTCATTCCCTCGCCATACGTCACAAATCTAGCGACGTCATTCAAAGTAAAATGGCGGCGTCCACGCTAGGTAGATTCTGTATTGTATCTCATTAAATCTCCGATTTATTTACGATGAACATCAATATTGGCTGGTTTTAGACTACACAGTTGTCATAATAAGCATTGAAAACCATAATGGACATATCCATGTCGTTGGTTACGTCGCATATACTGTAAAAATGGACAAAATTCAACTGATCAGAAAGCGATTCTTCGCCATCTTGAATTTTCTGTTGAGACTGACTAATCAGAGGCCGCGATTAGGGATCAAAGGTGAACAAATAAAGGCAAAAACGGCACTTCATTTATTCAACCCCCTTTATTATGCTACATGGAGCAATGGTTGCGGTATAAATATGTATATTTCGTATAGTGGGCACTCGTAATTTTTATAACTGGTGGAATAGTAACACAATTGTACACTTATTTAATTCCTTTCAATAACAGTTTGTACGTACTGAGTGGGTATGTACGTTTAAATATAAATACGTCAATTGAAATTGTCAGACGAACCAAAAACCTAAATTTGCCCATACGAATATCTAAGTCGTACGAAGTTTAGTGAAACGGGCCCCTGGATTAGTTTGCTGGTATATAGTTATGGGACATTTAGTCTCTGTGTTCCTTCGTCGCGTTGAAACAAAGATTCAGAAGATGAAACGCAGCGTGCATACGAAGATTGCGATATAAAGAGAATAGTAGGTTAGTAAGTGAGTAGGTCGTATTTACAGAATGTCAAACATGTTTCACGACACCATGTTTCACTGCACATACGCACTGTGTTGACGGGATAAAATGTGCACATTGTAGTATGTGATCAGTGTCAAAGATAATCGCACTGGCCATATTCCCATGTCTCCAATCACAGCCATATATGAGACACGCCATGTCATATTATACCTAGGAAAATGTGCAATATATTTACAGAAACTGTGATACTTTCCTAATATGACGTCGAAGGTTGACGAAATTTAAATATAAAATGCAACGTCATTTACGGAAAAAAAATTTATTATGTAAATGTATTTCAAGAGATAACACACATGTTCTTAGGTACAAAGTCACATGGCGTCGCCTTGTCTCATATGAGATTGAAATACAGTGAACAGTAATGCATCAATACTTCTTAGTAGTCCGAAGACGATAACTTGTTACTTGTTTACCAACAAACCGGTCTAAATTTAGTTTTAGTTATCTTGTCGAAGGGCTAGTGTGACATACATCAGTGAAAACTGTCACGAGTTAGAACCTCACAGGCTAACTAATAAACATATTGCAGTTGACATTCATACAGTAAATTAAGAAATTTGAAGAAAATTAATGTTCATCATGTCAACCTACCACCTCCACAACAAAGAACCATATATAGAATAGGGACAAAGCAAATACGATTTGTTAGGTTCGAATTCTTAACAAGATAGAATGAACAAAAGCACTGCCAAACAGTGCATAGTCAGCCGCTTCGATACCACTGAGCAAAACAACATGATAATTTACGGCTGTGATTTGAGAAACTGGGTTTGTGAGATTTGTATGGAATGTAGTTCTTGATCAAATACTAGTAGCACACCCCTGTATCCTAATACTGCTATGGATTACTTGCTAAGTATAACGGGTGTTTTGTTGATGGAACGGCCAACAGTGTAGATCCTGATCAGACTGATCTGGATATACACTGGTCGTACAATCCATAAGCCTCATATTTGTCGAGTCACAGCCACATTTATGAGCACACAAATGGACGATATATGATCGTACTCCCAAAGTCATGCATTTATTATACAATACACACGAACTCCGGGATATGGTAGAACGAGACACAAGGGATACTGTACCTTATGTTTGTCTCGTCGACTGATATTGTAAAAGTATAGCCACTGTATCGAGAACTACATAATACTATTTTGACAAGCATGTCCCACTTTAAACTGGCTTTTACCAGCTTTTACACTAGTAGGGAATTTGTTATCTAACAAGCTTCCTTGAGATTGGTGATCAGTGTATAACGTGCTCGCTAGTGCTGCACAATCAACTTGACTGGTTTGAAGGTCGCACCCACGCTAGGTCACCTTGAGGTGCCGTTTGAGATTAGGCTAATTTCTCCATTATACGATCACTTGCGTGCCAATAAAGTATGATTGCAAAACTCCGATTTTCGTCTTAGAGAGGTTTCGGATCAGGTGCAGTTCAGATGGTGATCACCAGAACGTTTCAGTATTAAAAGAGCCGTTTGACAAATCAAACCCCAAAAGACCGTAAAATAAGCAATATGACAAATTAAATGTAGGTCAAATAACCACCTAGTATTTTATTCCATGGCGAATCAGATTCGCAAACATACCGCAGACTTCTGTCTCTGGTAATCGATAAATGTCTTAGGTCTTCAAATATATTCACATCAAGCATCTGCTTTTAGCGTTTAGTTCATTACGGGTAAATTAGCTACCAAATATGAGGCGATATTTGTATGTCTGAATATATGTCACACATTTTGTGGGCTGTGGAAGCATAACTAATGTGTTAAAGATACATGCCCACTCAGTAGGCACATCATTTATTTTTATATCAGAGACATCATCTGAGACATAATTCACCGTTACCCCGCGTATTGATTGGCATCATTATACATTTAATTTCAGACGTAAATTTCCGCAGATATCTGGGGCGATAACCGTGTTTCATTAAAATGTTAACGGACATTACTATTTATTATATGTATTTATTTTTTGATGTCGAATAATCGTACTTTCGAAAATATTAATTTTTTTTTAGGTGACGCATTTAATTAGTATAAATAATTACAAAAACATAATGCCTCATTTGCATAATTTTGAAACTAGCCTGATACTACCGCGAGTCACTATCGGTAAAATAAATATTACTATATGATTATATCTGTATAGCGGGCTCTCGTATTTTTTAGAACTGGTGGAATAGTGACACAATTATACACTTATTTAATTCCTATAAAGAACATGTTGTGCCTACTTTGTGGGCATGTACCTGCCGAAATCACATTACATTTTCATAATATTGACGTGGATCACTGAAATAAACATCACTAATTCAAATGTTACAATTTGTGACTAATACGTATCATCCATTAATGTTGAATTATCTAAAACGTCCTTTTATTTTGATT
Source organism: Conchocele bisecta (assembly GCA_029237695.1). Lineage (NCBI taxonomy): Eukaryota > Metazoa > Mollusca > Bivalvia > Lucinida > Thyasiridae > Conchocele > Conchocele bisecta. The sequence continues at coordinate 81,580,728 of CM055270.1, forward strand.
TGCATTCCAACATGTCGACATAACCTTCCGTGGACTTTACTTTCGGATTTCCTTTCTTATATTCACAGAATGATCCATAATAATGACGTCACGCGAAACCCCGAACTGGGGTATCATAAATACTCCTAAATTAATTGAACCAATCACAGGGTAAGGAAGGTATTCGAGCCAAATTCCCACTCTTAAATATAAGCCGAAACACATCAACCAGTCAGTGGGCGATGCGTGAAGCTGGTTGTGTGGGATGCTTTCAGACAGAGAAAGTTATCTGTAACTGTGGTAGCTAAAATATGTTTAACTAACAATATACTAAACACAAGTGCTTAAAATGAATATATTTGGGGGCCTGAATGTATTATCCATTGCCAGAGACGTAAGTCCGCAGAACAATCGAAACTTGTTGTGTTTGAGCGAGCACAAAACTAAGCCTGTCGAGGACATTTTTCCAACACTTGCCTACCTTGAAAAGACAATAACGTATAGTATATGGGAATGGGTGAGTGGGATAACGTGTTTCAAATGAGCTAATTATAGGATCCTACGTCCGAGTCTTCCACCTGTGTGTTATTCTAGTGTTTTATTGTTTTCCTCGTATTTAAGTGGTGGTAAATTCTTATCCAAGTAATTCATGATTTTTATATATATATCATTAGTCTATATTGGATGCAAGCTTACTAATGAGACTAGCAAATAGGATATTAGTATTGCAATTAAATATATGAGACGTGGATGGTCCGAAACGTCTTGTACCATTAGCGATCGCGACTAGTTGCCGCAGATACGTGACGTTAGTTGTGACGTCGCATTTTCGCACCACGCGTCTCTGTGTTAAACGTTGATAAGTCTGCTGTTTATACTACTGCATGCTTTACATTTGTTTGGTATATGGTTATGGTATGTTAATAATGCATTTTTGTTCCTACATGTATTTGATAACGTCATCGCAAATAGTAAACTTATTCCCTTAACTTAGTATTGTCATTCATGTGCTGTCCTCATTAAAGTTGTAATTACATACATATATTTATTCACTCCGATCATGTTTGTACAAATGATATACAGTGAAACCTCTCTAAACCGGACACCCTGGGAGGTCCCCGGGGTGTCCTCTTTAGAGATGTTCCACTGTAAATCAGGCATGTGGCCATTCTGATACGTAATTGTGTGCTTTGCAATCACGAACATACATTAACATCTGAGATAAATGACCAAGAACCCCATCGAAAATAAGATAAAAGGTGTGTGCTTGGTGTTCGGTTTAGAGAGGTTCCACTGCAATTTGAAAGTATAAACAAGTGCATGGGCTATGTCGAACAACAGTGTAAGTATAATTATCCCGTCAACACAGTGCGTATGTGCCGTGAAACAAGGTGCCGTGAAACATTTGTGATATCCTGTCAATACGACCTAATCACCACGTATGAATATATGCGGTGACTGGGGTTACATTTTTTCATTTTAAAGCCATTTGTAGGTGTTGACCGGATAAATAGAATAGTAGGTTAGTGCCGTGAATGGGAAAAGTATCGGCAGAGCCTCTCGCCCATCCCGTTTCCTAAGCTTTGCCAGATAATTTTCCCATTCACGGCACTAACCTACTATTCTCTATTTATTATATACGTACGTTCGTTTCCCATTGAAACACAATGCAACGCCAGACGTCAATATTTTGTTTATATATTGATGCATCGTGAGTTCATATTGGTCAGTGCCCGAACTACGTTAAACATCGCAAAATAGTTCCTTCTAAAATCACCACTAAGAGGACCATTAGATGATATGCGTTTGTGAAATATCAAGCAGATCCGGACGGACGGACGGACGGACGGACGGACAGACGCCGGTAACACTATATGCTATTATGGAACGCCATGACTGTCGTATGTAGGCTCACATCAGTTGGTAATGTGGTCCCGTCATTTGGTAGTGTGGTCCCGCCATTTGGTAATGTGGTCCTGCCATTTGGTAATGTGAACAAGTCATTTGGTAATGTGGTCCCGCCATTTGGTATTGTGGTCCCGTCATTTGGAATTGTGGTCCCGTCACTTGGTAATGAGATTCCGTCATTTGGTAATGTGGTCCCGTCACTTGGTAATGTGGTCCCGTCATTTGGTATTGTGGTCCCGTCACTTGGTAATGTGGTCCCGTCACTTGGTAATAAGGTCCCGTCACTTGGTAATGGTCCCGTCATTTGGTAATTGTGGAACCCGTAATTTGGAATTGTGTCCCGAATTTGGTAATTGTGGCCCGTCACTTACTTGGTAATGTGGTCCCAATTTGTAATGGTGGTCTCCACTTGGTAATGTGGTCCCGTCAATTTGGTTTGTGGTCCCGTCACTTGGTAATGTGGTCCCGTCACTATGGTAACTGTCGGTCCCGTCATTGTAATGTGGTCCCGTCACTTGGTAAATGTGGTCCGTAATTTTGGTTAATTGGTGGTCCGGCACTTTCGGTAATGTGGTCCGTAATTTGAAATAATGTGGTCGGTCCCGTCATTTGGTAATGTGGTCGTCATTTGGTAATGTGGTCCCGTCACTGTAAGTGGTTCCGTCCATTTGATAATGTGGTCCCGTCACTTGGTAATGTGGTCCCGTCATTTGGTAATGTGGTCCCCGTAATTTGGTAATGTGGTTCCCGTCACTTGGTAATGTGTCCCGTCATTGGGTAATGTGGTCCCGTCATTTTGGAATGTGGGGGTCACGTGGTTCGTCATTTTGGTAAATGTAAGGTCCCGTCCATTTGTTAAATTGTGGTCCGTCAATTTGGTAATGTGGTCCCGTCATTTTGAATAATTGTGGTCCCGTCACTTTAGGTATTTGTAATGTGGTCCCGTCACTTTGGTAATTGGTCCCGTCACTTTGGTAATGTGGTCCCGTCACCGTAAGTGGTCCCGGCATTTGGTATAATGTGGTCCCGTCATTGGTAATGTGGTTCTCCAATGTAATGGTTCCGTCACCGTTGGTAATGTGCTCCCGTCATTTGGTAATTGTCCACGTTCCCACTTGGTAATGTTGGTCCGTCATTGGTAATGTGGTCGTCACCTCGGTAATGTGGTCCCGTCACTTGGAATAATGTGGTCGTCACTGGTATGGTGGTCCGTCATTTGGTATGTGTCCCGAAACCCTGTTAATGTGGTCCCGTCACTTTCCCGGTAGACTTGTGGTCCCGTCACTGGAATGGGTGTAACCCTCTTGGTAATGTGGTTCCGTCATTTGGTATGTGCTCCCTCGTCATTTGGTAAAGTGGTTCCGTCACTTGGTAATGTGCTCCCGTCAATTTGGTTGTGGTCAGTCATTTGGTATTGTGGTCCGTCACTTGAGTAATGTGCTCCCGATTTGGTAATGTGCTCCCGTCATTTGGTAATGTGGTCCCATTTGGTAATGTGCTCCCGTCATTTGGTAATGTGGTCGCGTCACTTGGTAATGTGCTCCCGTCATTTGGTAATGTGCTCCCGTCACTTGGTAATGTGGTCCCGTCATTTGGTAATGTACTCCCGTCATTTGGTAATGTGGTCCCGTCACTTGGTAATGTGCTCCCGTCATTTGGTAATGTGGTGCCGTCACTTGGTATTGTGCTACCGTCATTTAGTAATGTGCTCCCGTCTTTTGGTGCTAACTTCGTTCGGTGGTGCTAACTTCATTCGGTGCAAACTTCATTCAGTGGTTCCTGATAAATTATACTGAGGGATTTGACATGTAGTAGTATATAGGGAGTTAAAATGATACTACCAACCTACATAGTTCTACACTCCATCTACGGTCCCACACCCCTCGAATTTGTGCATGAACTGAATAAACAAAAAGTGCGGACCACCTATAGAATAAGAGTATAAGAAGAATGTTTTTGGTCCAGCCCATTTCGTCAGAGCCAAGTTAGACAACTGTGTACTTTCTAAAGCGGGTCGTCTTTGTCAGAGTTGTCTCTCATATACCATACAGTCATTTGGTCAGAGCCAAGTTAGACAACTGTGTACTTCGAAAGCGGGTCGTCCTTATCAGAGTTGTATCTCTTATACCATACAGTCCATTTGGTCAGAGCCCATTAATTAATTAATATAAGAAAAAAAAGTATATTTGCTAACATATAGGAAGTATGAAAATATTAATTAATTAATTAATTAACAATATAAAACAGAACACCCCCTATTATTATATAGAAAACAATAATTAATTAATTATTTAATTAATTAATATAAGAAAAAAAAGTATATTTGCTAACATATAGGAAGTATAAAAATATGCCTGCGAGAAATTTCTTCGGACGAAGAAAAATGAGAAAAGTTGTGGATGAGAAAAGTAGTCTGCCTCAATTGATTAGCGGTGTAGAAAAGCACAGCTTTCATGAGTAGGTTTACCAGGGCCTACAAGCGAGGTGCCTTCAATACTATAGACAATGCTGATAAAGTTGGGCATATACTTGCGGAACAGAGTGTTATGAGTCTGCGTGCCACTGCTATCGCGCAGAGAAAGACCCCACAGAAAGTGGTGTCGAAGTTGAACCGAAAGTTGGTGAACGCAATAGCCGACGAAGGTGAGAAGTTATTAGGCAGTCACGACGAACTGGTGGAGAAAGGTAGAATAAACATAGAGCTTTATTTTCGTAAGGGCATAGACGGGACAATATCTAAAAGGATAGTTGAAAAGTTGGCTCCGATGCTGATGACGCATTCGATGATGATGACATCTATGATGATAACAATAACGAAACGCCCTTCATAGAGACACCAGCCGGCGAGGAAATAGGTTACGCTACCAACACCATTAATCTACGTCGGGAATTACTCGTGAGAGCTGTAGACGACTACTACAACAGTTTGGCTAAAAAAGGTGCGGTCCCATCTGTCGGCTGCGACTACTCCAAGTTCGAATTTAATCTGCGTGGTGGGTTGCGACTAAAAGCATCGAATGTCCCAATAGTCAACACAATAACCGGAAAACCCCTATCGCTGAGCACCATTACTGGAAGTCGGGGCGGTGGCCAAATCGTAAGGGACGAACTAGGATTCGTAGATTGGAAGCGTGGTAAAACAATTATGCCGGCCCGCGCTGTACAGACCCTACATTCAACCGACGAAACGATGGCGAAGACGGCCGCCGCGATAGAAAATGTTGAGCTCAGCGAAGTCCCTCGAGTAGCCACCGGCGCACAATGGCGCTCAGCGAAAGCGAGATAGATGGAATACTCAGCACGATGGATGACCCACAATTACCTCGCGAACTCCTGGGACTCGATAAGGCTATGCAAACAGTCCAGGCGAATTGGTCCATAACCACTCCAAACTCACGGCGCTGGATGAACATATCGCGCTAGATGAAATAAAACTTGGGGAAGCCCGTGGTGATAGAGAATCTACCGAGCGGATGACCGAACGCCTGCGGTCGTTGCGGGATGAAAGAGCAGCTGGCTTGGAGGCTGCATCGGCTTGCCGTGAGGCTCTCCGCGCCCAAATGAGTCGGATCCGCGAAACAATCTCGAGGGTTCTGCACGAGGAGACGACACTCGGTGAGCGTCTTCGCACTCTGTTCAGAGAGCAAGGCGTCACAATAGTAAGCATCCTCACAGCTCTCGTCACCCGCGCCAGCACCTGCGCCAGCACCCGCGCCATCCGACGGAGCTAAGGAGTGGGTAAAAAAGCCTCTAAAAGCCCTCGCCAGTCTCCTGGCTAAATTAGCCGGAAATGCGGCTGCAGCGCTGCCTGGACTGTTCGGGGGTCTCGTCTCCTACTTGTTGTCTATATTATCAAAAATGGCCGGATAACTCGACGAGAATGCTTGGGCTTTAATCGTGGCGATCGCCGGTCTCCTACTTTTAGCCTCCCGAGAGTTCCTAAAACCGAAGCGCGAATAGTCCGATCGCCACGAGGGCAACGACGAGCCCTAATTTCTCCTCCTCGTGGGCTGTGACACTAGTTCCAAATGAACTTCCTGCTGCATCAAATCCACCAGTTGGAACATGTTCAGGAGCGGAGGTGGAACTTGATGAGATACTAGTTCCTAAGGGACTTGATGGTGTGCTTCGTGGTGGGGTGGGTGCTTTCGTTTTTATGAAATCGGTTCCACTTCCAACTCCACTCCCGAGCATCTTGGGGGAGGGGGGGTGGGGGGGGGCTTGATAGTACCCATGTTCACGTTCCCGTTGTGGCCTATTTTTTGATTGACGGTGGCGATTACGATCTGATTATTTTAACCGTCGACCGGGGCGTCGCGTAGTATCATATTGCTCCGCGCCATATAAAGACCTATTCCAAATACATAGTCTACTGTGGTGTGGGCCTTCTTCAAAACGCTTTGATACCGCGTGATCGCCTCCGAGAGGTTCACCGAAGATGAGATGGCGGCCTCGACATTTTCCAAGAACTGTTTTTGTGCGTCCTAATATAGAACTGAGCGTTTGCACCTGTGCGCCGAGGATGGCCCAGACGTATGTGCGAATGGAATCGTTGAGGCGAATAACCCCGGCCTGCGTGAACCCCAGACCCTTATCTAACATAAATATACCTCACCCGTCCTGGACCTCAGCAGCCTGCTGTATGTAATCGCCGTGAGCTCGTAACCAATTGCAGGATGAGACGCCACAGTGTCGGCCTCCAGACACTTCCGGCCCGAAGGTCAGCGTCGTGGGGTCAAAATTCCCGGCGTTCCGACTGACGATGTGGTCGCCGGAGTGATCGTCTAAATAAAATCAGTCTGCGTCCAATTCCCGGACTGGCCCCGAATGAGAATGTCCCCGAGGCCAGTGCTGGTAGGAAATGTTTTCTGGCGCTGGAAATGGGATTCCAGCCGGCGTCCTGCGGCAGAGAGATTATCTGTTCTTTGAGAATCCTCCTAATAGTGTAATACGCGAGAAAGTTGTAAACGGCCCTCAAGAAGGGATCCTCCGCGGCCAGATGGTCCTGAGAAGAAACCCCATATCCGGCTGTTGCGCACCATACGGCGAAGTTGAGCTGATTCTGCCAAAACTGCATCGGTGTTGCTTTCCACCCGTTCACGGCCTCCATGGTAGTAATCTTGGGCAGCCTATATTGTTCAAAGATGTCGGGAAGGTTGGTTTGAAAGCCTTTTCCGCCGCTAACTTGGATAGTGGGGTGCACCAGCCGGGGAGCGCCAGCCCATAGACTCCCCCAGCCGCGTACTTTGCATTTGAATTGAAGCTAATTGCCTTGGTATCCATTGAAATATATTATTATGTTTGCTACTATCACTAATGTTAAAAAAAGAGAGTTGTGAACTTCAGAAGTCAATCGACAACTGCTGCATAAAACGGCGGGCCGGCCTCAGATCAATCACCTTCACGGTTGGGTGGGAGAATGTGGGGAAGAGCGAAGGGTTTTACTATATGAAGGATGGACGCCAAGTAAGTGTAAAGCTGCCTCCCGGACTGTGGAGTTTTAGACAGCTCAAAGATGTTGTCACCTCAGAGCTTGACGGTAGAGTCAACCTCACAATCTCGAAGGCTACTGGGCTCACAACAATGACCATCGTCCCAGACAGCCGGATAAGGATCTCCCCGGCGTTGGGTACTCGACTCGGTTTTAGAAAGACATACTCCGCAAATGAAGGATTGTTTGTCTCTGGTGAGCACATCGATGACGTTCCGGTGGATTTTGCCTTTACAAAAACTCTCAAGGTGCACCTGGATCGGGTGAACACATCGTACAACACGTTAGACGGATCTCCCAGCACATTACTGAAAACCGTGCAAGCCAATGATTGTTTCTTTGGGGAAACTGTGACCTTAGACTTCCCATGCCCCGAGATGAAAGTTTTGGAATCGGGACATATCCACGAATTTACGGTCTCTATTCTTGATGATCAAGCGAGTGAGTTGAAGAACTATTACCCGATGTCGGTCGTCCTAGAAATTTTAAATTAATTCAAAGAATTAAACTCAAGTTCGTAATAGAATTTATAGCAACCAACATTATGAGTATATACGGACCAGGTAGTTCTTCCAATTTATTGACAATTTCAGATATAAATTCAAAGAATCCGAGTAAAAATGATGTTCCCGACGGAAACTCCTGATCCAACCCCACATGTGATGTTTTAACTACCGGAAAAACCATATAACCGATCAATAAAACTATGTCGGCGGCCGCGAACGAGATTCATAGGAGTATAGCACAGCTTAGAGTAGACGCCCTGACGGCGACTGCACAAGTTCGCGAAGAGGCACATACAGGACTTAAGAATCTCGGCGGAAAAATAATCCAAGTTGGGGAAGTGGATCATGCAGCAATTACTGAAATGGCGGGAAAATAACCGAATTTCGGGAAGAGGCCCATACAGAGTTTATGGAAGTTTCCCATAGACTAAATTGAGTTCGTAAAGACGCTCATAAAGCCCTTGAGGAAGTCTCTGTGAGGGTTCACTCTGAGGCCCATACTGCGATTCCGCAAGTTGGTGAAGGACTGGGTGCAGTGGTTGCGCAGGTACGTCTATTGCAACCACAAAAACGTGTCATAGCAGTCGGGGCTGAGGAGTGGAGCCCATTGAATGAGGGGATCTATGAATATCCATTTGGCGCCAACGCGAGCAATATATATGTGGGATACGTCATGACAACTCCCGGTACGCTTCTACGAATGGCGGTCTGCTCGGTTAATTTTAAAGGTAAATCTGTGGACGTGGTCACCGTAAATATCGTACTGATGGGGAAGAACGGGCGATTGGAGTCACTAAAATCGCTGGACAGAGTTCTTCCACTGTAGTAACATTTTTAATTAAACTTGATTTATGGTGAGCGAAGACAACCCAATATGCTCCACACCCGTGCACACCCAACCCGCTCCCGAGCGGATTGAAGTTGAATTTAAGGGGCCAGACCCGTCAGCCTTCAGGTTGGAAAGGATCGTCGAGATACAACAGATTCTACAACAAGAGGGGGGAACGCGGAGGTTACATGCTAAAATATATAGACGAGCCGCAAATATAGCGGAGGGGGTGAGCACCGTGCTATCATCAGCTTCTATAATGGGTGGGCTGGGAAGCGTGTCCTTGTTGTCAACAGTCGTAGCTGTTCCTGTCGCGGGGGTCTTAAGTGGAATAGCGGCTGTGGTGGGACTGCTTTGTATGACGGTCAGACTAGTGGGAAGAAAACTAGAGACTAAGAGTCGAAAGCACGATCGAATAGCGGTTCTCGCGAGGGCTAAGAAAAACAGCATCGACGTTATCGTGTCAAAAGAGTTAGCCGATAACAATATATCAGATACTGAGTTAAAACTGGTCGTCAAGGAGATGGCCATGTCCCAGGAGTTAAAGGGTACGATCCGGTCCAATGCCCGACCACAAATTCTCGCGGACGAAGACGTAAAAAGCTCGTCACGGAGGGGAGGGCCGACGAGAGAAAAAATTTCCTCGCCCGTCTCGGGACGTGATATGCTTATTCGTGTGTCTGCAGCGGCATCAGGATATCCCTCCACCATACAGTCCAGTTGTTCCGTCGGCGCCCCTATATGGGGACATAAACTTTTCCGGGTCCCGTTACGCTACCCGCGTTTATGTCACCCATTTGCCACCATACCACTAAAGATTTGTGTGTACCAGGATATTTTCGTGCCAGCAATGTAAAGGTGTTGATTTCTCGCATATAAACCTAACCTCGTAGTGCAATAACGGGTGTAGTCTGTTTTTCTTATATTAATTAATTAATTAATTAATTATTATGTTTTCCATATAATAATAGGGGGTATAAAATTACACAGTTGTCTAACTTGTCTCTGACGAAATGGGCTGGACCAAAAACATTCTTCTTACACTTTTATTCTATAGCTGGTCCGCACTTTTTGCTTTTTGTTTATTCAGTTCATACACAAATTCGAGGGGTGTGGGACCGTAGATGGAGTATAGGGGCACTATGTAGGTTGGTGGTATCATTTTAACTCTCTATATACTACTCATGTAGCACCGGAAATATCAAGCATTTATATATCCATACTATGTGTGATATTTCATGAAAATGATTTTTTAAAAAATCGATTGTTTCTGTAAATGACGTCAAGAGTTGAGGAAATGTTCAGAGATACGCGTTATCCTCTTGTGCTGAATTCGGAAATCATTTCTTTGGGTGGGATTATTTCGCGTATCATAAGTAACAAAAGCCGCAATAGTGTCCTGAGTTATCTCCCCTGCCTGCGAATATTGCAATTTTGAAATGTTATTATAATTATTACATAAAATGTATAACGCTTTCAACAGCAATACATATTTGATAAAAATAAAATGTACTTGTCATGTTCTGCTTTATGTGTAATTGTTTAACATTTAACATTCCAAACTGCGTGTATGAAACTGACTATACAAAAAACCATTACTTGAATACTTAGTTTTCGTTATATCAACCGCAAACTGACTTTACGTGATGACACTGTGGTAGAGCATCGGACTACGGATCGAAAGGTCTTGAGTTCCAATCCCGACTCTGGCCGATTCGGCGCGTCATTGGGCAAGACACCTTCGTGTCTAGCCTAGTCCTATCGGATGGGGACTTAAATAGTCGGTCCGGACATGCAAGGTCATTGAGCCAGTGCCGTCGTTAAATCAAAGCATTTGTTACGTGATGACGCGACCCAGGAAGCGGATTGAAACCGTGGAATACCTTGCTCTAGTTTCCTTGGTGTCGGGTTTAGAAAGGTTCCACCGTAGATATCGTAGATACTAAAGATGAAAGATCACCAAAAATCCATTGTACATACGCCAAGTCCGGGTCCCGTGGAAGTACGGCAGGACTAATTACACATTAATTAGATTAAACATGGGCGTAGGAGCGTTTCAATTATTGGGGGTGGGGGGGGGGGGTTGGTGGCCAAACTATTTTGCTACATGTAAAATTATATATGTTCGGTATGTCTTTGCTTAATATGCTACAGTACACTGTCCTGTACTACATGTATGTATATATAGCAAAGATATACATGATGTAGTGATGCAATTAAATATACCACATGATTGTGTTAGTTGTATGTTATGCCCTTATAATAGCGTAACATTTACATTACATTACACGTAACTCAAACAAAAAACAATTCTGTGGTTTTGTTGATTTCTCACAGGCATTTGATTCCGTCTGGAGAATTGGATTATGGAAAAGATTACTACATAGCGGCATAAACGGTCTATTTTTTAGAATTATTTCTAATATGTATTCAGACGTCAAATCATGTATATCAATTAATGGTGAATCATCAATGTTTCCATAGCTTTTGTGGTGTGCGTCAGGGTGACAGTATGTCCCCTGTTCTGTTTTCCATGTTTCTAAACTACCTTGAACAATTTTTAACCGGAAATGAAAATGATGGTATAGCAATTCGACATAATAAGGTTGACACTACTTTGCTTTTGAAAATAGTAGTACTTCTCTATGCGGATGACACATTAATACTTTCTGACAATGAAGCAGCATTTCAAAAATGCCTAGACGATATCTTACGTTATTGTGATACCTGGAAACTCAATATTAACTTCAGTACAACAAAAATAATAGTTTTTGGATCACGAACAAATCATAAATATCTATTTAAACTCGGTAAAAAATATAATTTAAACTGTTAACCAATATAAATATCTTGGTTTGTACTTTTCAAAAAGTTGCAGTTTCCTGAACGCCAGAAAACATGTAGTTCAACAGGCCAAGCAAGCTATGTACCTACTATATACTCGCATAAACAATATTGATTTACCAATTGACCTACAATTGAAACTGTTTGACCATACTGTGTTACCAATCCTAACATATGGATGCGAAATATGGGGTTTTGAAAACTTGGACTTAATCGAAAGGGTGCATTCTGACTTCCTTAGGAAAATTACTAAAAGTAGAAAAAGTACCCCGCTATATATGCTCTATGCTGAACTAGGACGGTATCCACTGGATATTATAGTTAAAACAAAAATGCTAGGATTTTGGAACAGAATAATATCCTTAAACAATATAAGTTATCATATATGTTGTTCGAGCACATTTCGAGTCTAGATAATTTTAATTGAAAACGGTTGCACTATATTAAACACATATCAAATGAAACAGGAAACACTGGACTGATTAATAGCAATACATCCGTCAACTTTAAAAGTGCAAAATTAACACTTGTAGATCAATTTAAACAATCATTTAATGAGAAAGTGTCAGCTTCAGGTAAGGGGAAAACGTCTAATATATTTAAAGAAACCGTACAATTTGAAGAGTACTTCAGAATTTCGCCTAAATCTTTATACATAAATTTAGTTAAATTTCGAACAAGTAACCACAAACTACCTGTAGAGACAGGTCGGTGGTCTGGCCAGGATACATCGGAACGAAAATGCCTTTTGTGTATCTCGGGAGATATAGGAGATGAATTCCACTATCTACTTACTTGCCCGTTCTTTTCTGAAAGTCGAACAAAATATATCGCGAAATACTTCTTTAACCGTACGAATATATTAAAATTTAAAGAACTTCTAAATATCATTTCCGCAATTTGATTGAAAATGTTAAGCCTATTTGTCAAAGAAATAATGTCTGTATTTACGTAATGATGAATAACTATTCAGTATACTTGATATATATTAACTGGTTCAACCGACTGGAAAATGGAATTTGACTCGTTCAAACCAATCTATACCCTGAACAATACAACGGCATTGCTTCTACAGTATCTACATGATTGCATATGACCGATACATTGTCGAATTTACCGTATGTCAGACTGAGTAAGCCCTGACCAGACTGCCGATTCATGCAGTCTGATCTGGGACTACACTGTTCACAAACGCCGTAAGACCCATTTACCCAGCCGTGGACCAACGACATCATGCACCTTTGTACTAATGACGTGACGTCATATCGATACCTTTAATAAAGTCAACTGCATGTGTACAGGGCGCATGGTTGATTGCCGACTACAAACAATGGGACCAGCTGAGTGTCGCTATGCTTGTCGTCTGCAGTCTCCGAATTGGCCCAATATATTACGTTCATGTATGTAGTGGATACAAAGATTTCATGGAGTAGAAATGAACAGTATATACCAATACTAAATGTATTATTGTATCCATAGTAATTCTTACATGCACATGTTATTAAGATTCTCATCCACACACACCATAAAATCATCGTGTGCAAACACTGCCGACCCAGGTGGGACAGCTCACGGCGAACCTCCTCATGAGGATTTACATTGTTTGTTATCATTATTATTTGATTAAAGTGATATGCCGGTCGATAACATACATAATCACCCGATATTCACCGGTGTGTTTGCAGTCTGCAATCGTGAAATTCACAAATGTTTGAAGATGCACATTTGACCATGTTGTCATTCCGGCAGCACGATATGTTCATCAACAATTTTAAGTTAGTCTATTTCTCTGATGTAGATTGAAACATGTCATGCATACTAGATATTTACAGTCATGAAAACTACATGTAAGAACGTAAATATATATTAAAACATCGTAATCATACGACCCCCTCACGTGCTTTCGAATTTCGGCTTCAACGTGAGGGCGTCAAAAGATGACAATAACAATTGAAGCTACCCAGTCTCCTTCTCTGCATATATACATGTAGAGATCGAGGACATCTATACTTTTTTTTGTACAGTATACATGCATACAAGTCTGCTGCAATACAGTGCACATTTATTTAGAATATTGATATCCATAGTTAGCAATTATATTTATTGTTCATAAAAATGTCTGTCAAAATTATGTTACGCTGATAAGTGACACAGATTTCGATAGTTTTTGTTTTTTATTCAAGAAAATGTTCTGTGCTACTTGATTAATTCATTACTTCTATGATAAACACAACTTATGCATCCATATAGAGCATGGCCTCATATGGAAGTTTTTCCCGCCCATTGGGACTTAATCATTTTATTTGCATTTTTGTATTACTTTAAGGCTTTATCATGTCGTTTTCCATCACTGTGTACTATCGGCTTCTTTAAAATGAGACACATGAATGCCATTATTTGTAATATATATCACCTGACTATTGTATCAGACACCCTGTCGCCATTTTGATTGTTTATGCCATGAAAATCAATATGTAATCATATACCGCATGTTGCGGTCTGAGATTTGCAAAATAAAGATATGTTCTGTTCTGTTCTGTTCCGTAATAAGATAAGGCGTAAAAATTGTCAGCTTAAACTTACACTCCAAAAATACATAGAAGGTAAGCTTTTTTATTTTGTAAAATACCGATGATGTTATACACATTATCAGTTACATACATAAACTGATTGTAATTCCCTCTAACGATACATTATTGGATGAATAAACGTTTGCAGGCTGTGACATTGGTCAATGTATGACATACCGAGAGGGTACGTTGTAATGAATTGGTGCCCGAGTGAGATGTTTTGTGACAACGATACGTTATTCTATTTTGATTAGCGTTTGAGCAGCAATCCTGCTAGAAAAACCTGCCAAATGGATAGGTACAAAACCTTAAGGACCCGTTCTATACCTGATCATCGTTTGATTCAAAGATAATATACGGCACATGCAGTGGCCAAATCGGCCATCTTTGTGTGTTCCAGCCATCAGCCAGTTTCACCTGTTCTGCCGTTTGACAAAGAACAAAAATTTGAAGTAGAACATATGATATAAGAAAATAGCTAATCACATGTAGAAAATCCAGGAGAACGGACTCCTATCAATTATATCATGTATATTATACCAAACTGTAAAATATGTCAGTTTTCTGGACAGGTTTGTGCCTGTGTTTTTTTAGAGCATGAACCACCATTATAAATAACTCATACACAGAAAATCGCACAGTGTATCACTTTTACCTGGCAAACCACACAACACATACCATATATACCCACTACTGTACTCTGGCATTAGCTATCAAATCCAGTGGCATGTATGCAGTTACCTGAGTGTATTGCCCCTGGTGTCTACTCACCTACTATGCGAGTAAATATTTTCTTTACCTATGCAAGGGGCATGATCATGTGGTTACAACAACAACAACGTCGCCCACTGCAAAGTAATTATTATTTTATATTTTCCTTAATATGGAATTTGATGAAATATGGCGCAGCAAACGCGTCTTCATGAGCTGCATTTGGTGGTCCAGGGAGTTTAGCAAAGAGTTATGTCGTTTTTGCGAAGAATCTCGATTCTTTGCAAAAACAACAGAAGTTTGGGCGAACATACAGAGACCACCAAATGAAGCTTAACAATACGCGTTTGATGCGCCATATTTCATCAAAATCCGTTACGTAATAATGACACTATAAAAGAATACGTACTTTGAGTCATATGGATTATGGAAATTGCAGTACTTGTTGTTGTTGTTAGTACCACGTGATCATACACCTTGCTATGGTAGCATGTACAATAACATAGACTGCACATCAGATTGATAAGTTTACACATCAACATTTATTTTGATATTGATGGGAGAAATGCTCAGATATATCGTCTTTTGTATAATTTGCTGGCATAATATTTATAGCTTGCCGTTGTCATATGTGTCTATTATGTATTGCACCAATATGAATATAACATATGTGAATATTGTCTTGTTACTGTATACTATATGGAGCATTGCGTTACCATCTCCGCCATCTTCGTATGTACAAACCATCGTAAACTTTCACCATTTTGTGCGTTTGACACATACAGCAAATAATATGACAGTAAACCAAATAAAATCTGGTGAAATACATAATAGACAGATGTGACAACGCCAAGCTATAAATATAATGCCTGTACAAAAGAAGAGATATCTGAGCATTTCTCTCATCAATCTCAAAATAAATTTTCAATATGATGCACAGCCTATTTTTAGTGTACACATTATACAAAAATAAAGCCATATCTACTCGCATAGTAGATGAATAGACACCAGTTACAAAACACTCAGGTAATTGCTTGCATATCACTACATTTGATAGCTAATAACGGAGTACAGTAGTAGGTACATGTATATACGGTGTGTGTTTTGTGTGTATATATGGTATGTGTTGTGTGGTTGGCCAGCCAGGTAAAAGTGATACACTGTGCGATTTTCTGTGTATCAGGGTATTTATAATGATGGTTCATGTTTTTAAAAACACAGGCTCAAACCTGTCCAGAAAACTGACATATTTTACAGTTTGGTGCAATATAATTGATAGGAGTCTGTTCTCGTGGCTTTTCAACATATGATTAGCTACATTATACCATATGTTCTACTTCACAGATTTGAGTTCTTTGTCAAACGGCAGAACAGGTGAAACTCGCTGATGGCTAGAACACACAAAGATGGCCGGCCGATTTGGCCATTCCATGTGCCGTATAGGATACAGTAACAAGGCAGTATTCACATATGTGACGCGCCAAGCGAAAACCTCCCTTATCGGAAAACGTGACGTAACGAGTTATAACGTTATAAGTATGGAGTAACTTTTTTTTTCTTTTCTTTTTCTTTTAATCAGGGTAATGCGGACGGCCAATTCCGACCGTCACATTTAGTGTCATGTATATGCATTAAATGGCGTTTTCGGGAATTAAATTTAAGTAGATATTAGATCTAAATAAATGGCGGTTTATTTTTTATTTATTTCCATAAATACGCCTACAGCTGGTACTACAGTAAATGTTTCTGACAATAAAAAAATACCTCACGATGTATTTTGGATTCACGTTATCTCCCTTGGAAAACTGATCACGTCGTTCTCAAGACAATTCGTACTTAAAACAACATGCAGGTGTGCACATCTGGGCGGTAGGATATAATTGGGCCACGACGGCGGAAAACTTACGGGTAATTAGATAAAAGCTAAATAATCCCACCTCTCTATTTAGTCTAATTCGCCGTGTATGATCGACCCTACCTCATAAAGGTGTATGTGTATTGCAATCATGCAGAAATGACAACCCAGGTATGGGAAAACACATTTAAATATCACTTAGTTTATTGTCCTGTTTACATCGACAGTTGATTCAAAATTATACGAAACTGTAATTGTTAAACGTGTGTATAACTCCGTTGGATGAAACATGTCCTACATGCGTTTCTTTTATATGTTGTCTAGTTTTGTTCTCTAAGTCTCAGTATTTATTTAATACATCCAAATGTAGACCGTGTATTGAGCATGCTGCCAGCCACGAACGAAGGGGGCACCGGTACCGAAACAATACAAGCGACGTACGCGTGTTTGGCATGTTTTCAACTTCTGACAAACATATATTACTGCTGTGTTACACGCGACGACCACTCTTTAAGAAATTTATCAAAAACGACATTCATCTGTATTCGTAATTAATGATTTAAAATTATAATCATTGTGTTGACATAATTTAAGGTCGCGTATTGCAGATATTGGAAATAATTTCCTTTGAAAATCTTCATACAATCTAAAGCCTCATACATTTACAATGATTATCACAAGGACGGGGTTCGTTTATAGACATAATTATAGTACTACATGTAATAGGTTATTATGTTTTGTATATGTGGATATATGCACGAGCTAAGTAGCATGCGATATTGTGCGAATTTAGTCGGAACGAATGGCAATTATATACACATACAAATCAAGTAACATTTTTATAATATATGTAAATCACTCACAACCAAGATGCGCCTAAAATATACAAACTATCAATGAAGTAAACAAATTACTGATGATTTAGAAGGAACTATTATACAATGTGAAAAATAATTCTGGCACTGATCAATATGGTAAAATATTGACAATTTACTTTCCATTGTGTTTCAATGTCAAACAAATGTACATATATAGTAAACATATATGTTGTATTCTCTGATAAAATATCAAGACTATTTTTATTCCTTTCATGTGCTGGACGTACGGACGCCGGTAACACTATATGCCCGCCTCACCATTCGGTGGCGGGGGCATAAACAATAAAAAACTATATATTCAACCCTGAAATCAGAATAATCCTGATCTGGTGCCAGGTCCTCGCCACACCAGAATCACTTGGCCCCCTCCAAAAAGCAGTAGGATCAGTAATAATATTACTACTTTTATAATGGGCAATAACCCAATTCAACTCCCAGGTAACAAAAGAGCCAAAGATAAAAACGAACCTGAGACTTTGTTTGTGACCTTGACCTTGGGGTAAGGGTTGAGTGTTGGGTCATGGATTTGCTACAGCATGATGGAGGGCCATCTGAGGAATGCATGTATGAAATAGAAAAGTGTTCCATGAAAGGAAACAGAAGTTATAAGACATTTACCCCCACGTTAAGTTTGTGGACGCCGACGCCGACGACGCCGGGTGTATGCTATAAGCTCTTCCGCATTTCGTGCAGGCGAGCTAAAAACAGGTCGTTGAAAATATTCATCCGAATCTCCACAAAAAGTAGTCCTTCGATCTGGTTTACACGAACGAAACTATAACACAGGCTGTAAACATCCTATGTAAACAGTAACAAATGGACATAACTTCAAAAGAGAAATCTCACATCTTTGACACGAATGTGTGAATTTTTTTTTAAATATTCCATACGATATTCAACTTATGCTCTGAACACATTTTCAAGTTTACTATTATTGTTATAAAGCTGACAGATAATCCTTGTCTTATGTTATCTTGCATGCAAATAGTTTACGTAATTATTTACTACAAATTTGGCTGCAACTAAGATTTGTAAAAAGCATAGGCCTAAAAATGATCGAAAATCAAACTATAGTTTCGCAGAAACCTTTTTGTTGTTGTTTCGCGGCACCAACATACTTCCAGTAAATCGCTTGCTCTCTTGTGTCAGTCTCTGCATGATAAAAAGAACTGTCGCACGAACTTAGGGTGAAATTATTCACAAACTCTAGCTTGACAATGTCTCATATATATATATGAACAGTATAAATGACGATACATACACACAATTGCCCCCCCCCCCCCTCAGGTATGTATCGCTGGACAAAATGCTATGCATACAAGCCATGTGATTTTTATTTTGTACCTATTTTGTACCTAAGCTGTGCGAACTCATGAACAATATTTACGATACGTTCCGTAAATGACGTCGAAAGTTGACAAAATGTTCAGAACAAATAACGTCCTATTCCGCATTTGCACTGAAGATCTCATCAATTTTCAACATCATTTACGGAACAAAATATCACAGTTTTTGTCCAGTGGAACCTCTAAACCGAACTACCAGAAACATTTGTGATCATAATTTTGATGGGTTTCATGGTCATTTATCTCGGGTGATAATGCCTGTTCATGATAGCACACAACTATGACTCGGAATAATCAAATGCCTGATTTACAGTGAAACCTCGCTAAACCGGACACCCTGGGAACCTCCCATGGTGTCAGGTTTAGCGAGGTTTCAATGTACATATGTTTTATGTAAAATCGTACATCTTCGGCTTACTACATACTCACATGTATTGTTTCATTGTTTCAAGTTTACGTCGCTATTTTGTATACATGCACATGTATTTGTTTATATGACGAGAAACTTGTTATAGGAATGAATGGCCTTTTTGTGGAATTTATCGGGGTATAAACTTGGAAAAGTCGCGGGAATACTGGACGAAGGCCGGAAGGCCTCGTCCAGTATTCCCGCGACTTTTCCAAGTTTATATCCCCGATAAATTCCACAAAAATGCCATTCATTCCTTATAATTCCAGCATTTGAAATAAATTCATCAAGAAAATGTGTTTATTTTCCGTTTTCTTAAGAATTATTTTAACTGCGCCTCACGGTTATGGAAAGTAGTTCGGCATGGGAGTTTACTGGGATATAAATTTTGGACAGAACTTGCTACGGACCAATCAAATGTTAGGGAATTGTGTAAATATTTTTGTGCTGGAATTATATGAGTTTAAGTCAATAAATTATATTATTTTATTTCCCGCTATAAAAAATATACGATGCAATATCCTTCATTTATTTTCATTTCTATTACACTCGTTTAAAGGTACATACCCACTCAGTAGCCACTAAACTGTTCCTTATAGGAATTTAATAAGTGTATAATTGTGTCACTATTCCACCAGTTCAAACGAGTACAAGTGGCCGCTATACAGGTATACTCATTTAGTAATACTTATCTTACTGATAGTGACGCGCGTTGGTATCATGCTATTTTCGTATGCAAATGATTCGTGGTATTTTTTAATTATTTATTCCAATTAAATGCGTCACCTGAAAAAATACTATTTTCGACAGATTATAAAGTATAATACTTGCACATCAGAAAATAAACACAGATTATAAATAGTAATGTCCGTTAACATTTTAAGGAACCACGGTTATCGTCCCCTGATATCAGTGTGGAAAGTTACGTCTGATATAAAATGTATAATAATGCCAATCGATACGTGGAGTAATGGTGAATTAATGTTTATTTTGCTCTAAAATGTCTCAGATATAAATAAAATGTGGTGCCTACTGAGCGGGCATGTACCTTTAAGGTTAGAGGATACCAAATGGTGCGAAATAGCCCAGGGTGTATGCAAAAATAGTCCGGTATAACAAATAGTGCGGGTGTTTTGAGGTCACAGACACCGTTTGCTTGCAAATCTTGATCCATTACTACCCAGTTTCACTTGATGAACATTTTGGGGTGGCTTTAACACCAGTTTTCAGCATATTTGTAGCATTTAAAAGAAAACACTGAACCTGTTGGTCACTTGATGTAAACAGAGTTTCCGTGGCCAAAAAATGAACACAATATTGGAGGACAATGTTCGATTTTTCTTTCTTAGGAGTAAGTGAACCTATTGTTTAGTTCATGCAGAATTTGTACAGACTGGCTGCAGGTCATGTACAAGTGGATCCCACAGCAAACATACGAATAGTAAATGTAGGAGAGACTGGCCTTATTGGTTGGCATTCGGTTAAATTATATAGTAAAACTATTTGGTGGTGTCTAACCTATAAGGTGGGCCTAGGCCCTATGTGAGATATGTCTTTTTGTATAATTTGAAGTTGGAAGGTTATGTTTCTTGTAGCTATGTCTCTGGGAACATAATTTAAAGTTACTGCGACAATATTAATCGAAAAAAACTCCGCGATGCAACACATTTGTTCTTTTCGTATCGCAGACGAGTAGTAATCGGCTTCAAAATCTTCTAAAATCTTGATTTCTCAGCTTTATTGGTCAAATATAATAACCCAGTGTATGTAAATTACCTGTAGGTGATTGGGCTTGGAATGTGACAGTAATATACACAAAGACAGTCATTATTGTGTTTTTTCTCTTTTTTTTCCATAATGATTGATATTGGTTTCCTGATGGACAATGAAGAAGTTCAGGAAGGTGGCACGACATCGCGACGCTGTTCCAAAATTTGCCAAAATTAGGCGTAAGTGTATTGTTTTTGCATATCGGTATAGTACCAATACACTAGTACTCAGAAAACATTTTTTTCCTTTCCTCCTGTGTCATAAAGCAAATGTATTGACTGACCGTTCCAAGCCAGTGCCCTTGTGTCTGTCGACCCTTCCAGAGTGGTATACATGTTGGTATAGTTTGAATGATGAGTCTCTATATGTAGAATGGTTAGCTATAACACTATTTAGGGTAATGTTATGTGATTTTATGGACTTTTGTGCTTTTCATTCATTATCTATTAAAATTTTCCATAGTTCTGTAGTAGCTCAATTTAAGGCAGAATGTGGACAGTCACATGGTGGAGTTACACAGCTGCTGTGTGACAACCATTTGAAATATTTGCTCCAAACTTGTACTGTATCAAGGAATAGAACCTAGTTTTGAATAGTGGATATTGTAGAATGATTTGTAGTGAGACTGGTACACTTATAGGTAAGAGGATACCAAATGGTGCGAAATCGCCCAGGGTGTATGCAAAAATAGTCCGGTATAAAAAACAGTGCGGGTGTTTTGAGGTCACAGACACCGTTTGCTTGCAAATATTGATCCATTACTACCCAGTTTCACTTGAGGAACATTTTGGGGTGGCTTTAACACCAGTTTTCAGCATATTTGTAGCATTTAAAAGAAAACACTGAACATGTTG
Source organism: Conchocele bisecta (assembly GCA_029237695.1). Lineage (NCBI taxonomy): Eukaryota > Metazoa > Mollusca > Bivalvia > Lucinida > Thyasiridae > Conchocele > Conchocele bisecta. The sequence continues at coordinate 81,602,678 of CM055270.1, forward strand.
GTCACTTGATGTAACAGAGTTTCCGTGGCCAAAAAATGAACACAATATTGGAGGATATGACAAGGTTAGATTTTTCTTTCTTAGGAGTAAGTGAACCTATTGTTTAATTCATGCAGAACCAGTACAGTCTGGCTGCAGGTCATGTATAAGTTGATCCCACAGCATCCATACGATATAGTGAAAGTAAAGAGAGACTGGCATTATTGGGTGGCAATCGGTTAAATTATATATAAAATTATTTGGAGGGGTTTTTTTTGTTGTTTTTTTTTGCATAAAAAAAGCTATTTGGAGGTGTCTAACTTTAACGAACTACAAAATTACCAGAACGATAAACAATATTACATTCAGTTTCCGGTTGATATAACGAAAACTAATTATTCAAGTAATGGTCTTTTGTATAGTCAGTTTCATACACGCAGTTTGGAATGCTAAATTTTAACAATTACACATAAAGCAGAATATGACAAGTAAATTTTGTTTTATAAACTATGTATTGCTGTAGAAAACGTTATACATTTATGTAATAATTATAATAACATTTCAAATTTGCAATATTCGCAGGCAGGGGAGATAACTCAGGACACTATTGCGGCTTTTGTCACTTATACTGCGCGAAATAATCCCACCAAAAGAAAATGATTTCCAAAGTCAGCACAAGAGGATAACACGTATCTCTGAACATTTCGACAACTGTCGACGTCATTTACAGAAACAATCGATTTTTTAAAAAATAATTTTCATGAAATATCACACATATCACATTTATCCGGAACCACCGAATGAAGTTAGCACCACCGAATTAAGTTAGCAACGAACGAAGTTAGCACCAAATGACGGGATCACATTACCAAGTGACAGGACCACATTACCAAATGATGGGAGCACATTACCAAGTGACGGGAGCACATTACCAAATGACGGGACCACATTACCAAGTGACGGGACCACATTACCAAATAACGGGACCACATTGCCAAATGACGGGAGCACATTACCAAATGACGGGACCACATTACCAAGTGACGGTACCACATTACCAAGTGACGGGAGCACATTACCAAGTGACGGGACCACATTACCAAGTGACGGGACCACATTACCAAGTGACGGGACCAGATTACCAAAAGACGGGACCACATTACCAAGTGACGGGACCACATTACCAAATGACGGAACCTCATTACCAAGTGACGGGACCACAATACCAAATGACGGGACCACAATACCAAATGGCGGGATCACATTAACAAATGACTTGTTCACATTGCCAAATGGCGGGACCACATTACCAAATGGCGGGACCACATTATCAAATGACGGGACCACATTACCAACCGATATGAGCCTACATAAGACAGTCATGGCGTTCCATATTCACTCCTCACCATCCGGTGGCGGGGGCATAAACATGGTATTTGATTTGTATATGAATATATGGCACTCGTTCCGCCACGCTACGATATTTCGCTCCTCATACTCCAGTTATAGTGTCACGCTTTACTGTCACGCTTAGCTACATTATGAGGTATAACGTGGCTACAACGGGAACAAACGTGGCTAAAATGTGATCAAACGTGACAAAACGTGAACTGGAAATTTTAATTTTGGACATCTTCAACATTCGTTGGCTTTTCCCCACAACGTACTACAACGTGACAACAACGTGGCAAGAACGTGATACAATGTAGTACAACGTGGCTACAACGTAGTAAATACGTGACAGAACGTGGAAGCAATCTCTTTATTTCTATTGCCAGTCATAGTGTCACGTTTTGGCCGCGCCTTCTGACCCCCATGATATGCATATTTCCGAAGAAGTCTGGTGCTGTTGTCACGCTCGATGCTCGCTGTCGCCACGTTGTGCCTCGTTATGCCTCGTTATTCCTATCTGTCACAGAGCGTATTATAGTGTACCACGACCTATCATAACCTACCACAACGTGGCACAAACGTAGCACAACGTCGTATGTATCGTAGTATACGTAGTTACGGCGTATCACAGCGTGCAGCAGCATGGCATAACGTGGCACGGGGAACATGTGTGCAACAAGGCCACAACGTAGCATACCGAGCGCAACGTGTCAACAAACGCAACAGAACGTAGCCACCGGCGGGACGCGATATGTTCACGTTCTGTCACATATTTGCTACGGAGTAGCCACGTTGTACCACGTTCTTCCTAACGCAGCCTAACGTGGAGGCCAAAACATGACACTATGAATGTGGAATAAGAATGTACATGTATCTCGCGTTTTAACTGAACGTGGTTGCAACGTGGCGGTTGCGAGGCATAACGTGGCACAACGAGGCACAACGAGGCGATATCGGGACTAAAACGAAGGGACAGCATGGCTGGCATGTGGCGACAACGTGGCACAACGAGGCACCCCGCCGACATTTGCAAATCGTGGCGTCAGAAACTGGGCACAACGGCACGGTCAAAACGAGACACTAAGCATAAAGTCGCGCAATGTCGTTGCGCAGCGTCACGAGTTGCATATATCCACATATAAATAAAATAACCTTTCATCTTTTATACTTATATTACTCCATATTATATGCACATCATAACTATACAAACTATAAATAAAATCAACAAATTAGTGATACTTTAGATGCGGGGAACTAATTTGCTAGGTGAACTATTGTTCCAGCACTGACTGACCAATATGAAATCACGAGACGTCCATATGGAAGACACGTTGACGTATTGCGACCCAGGGTGTTTCAATGGGAAGCGAAAGTACGTACAATATAATAACAGCAGCATATACAAGTTGTGGTGTTCTTATGGTGTTTTAAACTTATTGAGAATTTTCTTGCTAGTTGACAAATGTTTAATTCATAATGATTTGATCATCTAATATTACATTATATATCGCCTTTGTATGTATTATTATACTGCTGGATAATGCATGCCTAATATTTTACCATTCTTGTCTCAATACGAATATCGATCGGAAAATGTCACGGTTCGGTATATATCATACTATGAGGTGTATATCTTTTAACATGCATCATATTATTGAGCCACTAACTCATTACGGTAACGTACGGACATGCATTTCTTTTATTAATTCGTTCCCACGAAATAACAATTCGTTCCCTCAATTTGACAATGACAATTCCTTCCCTCAATTTAACAATTCGTTCCCTGGAATTAACAATTCGTTCCCACGATATAACAATTCGTTCCCACGAATTAACAATTCGTTCTCGTGGGAACGAGTTGTTATTTCGTGGGAACGAATTGTTAAATTGAGGGAACTAATTGTTAAATTGAAGGAACGATTTAATAAATTCTACGTCTCCTGCGGGGCTCCGTAGTAACGGCTATTTGTAATCACATGTAAATAATGCATGGCAGGGATGGTAAATTGCTAATAAAAATGCTTAATTATGACTAGAAACAAGCGGAAAGTCACACAAATAAAATTGCCATGAAAACAATCGATGTTTTGTTTTCATGGTAATGCTTATTTCTTCTGACTGTTTAATTTATGTTATAACAAGTCATCTCATATTCACAGGTACATATACTTACCGAAAATGTCGATACTATTAACTTAATACCTCATTGTTTAATAAACTGAATGTACACTAGATCATATAAATTATACACCTCTTCCCCGGCGAAAACTCTATTCGCATATGAAATATAAGGAGTGCCTGTATGCTAATAATTGTGGCTGTGGCTGAAGAAATAGGGTTTATCGGATCTGTGACCAGTGTAGCTCCTGGTCAAATAGTACATTCCTGTAGCCTGATAACGATATATGCTGCTTGTTAGAAGCATGACGGGTCTTTCATCGATGGTATGGCGAACAGTGAAGATACTGTTCAGACTATGCGGATTCACACTGTGATCTGGATTTTTATTGTTCTGCCTATCTGAGGCACGCCCGGTGTTTCACCGACCGAATGGCCAGCAGTGCACACACTCATCAGGCAGTGTGGATGCAGAGTATGATCTGATCACTGGTTGTAAAACCATAAGTTTATTCTATACCCGATATGTATATGTGGCTGTGACACGAGGCTTATGGGACTTGGGACCAGTGTAACTTCTGATCAAATGTCACACTAATGTCGCCTGGTGACGATCCATGTTAGAAGCATGACGGGTGTTTCATTGGTGGAATGGCGAACAGTGCAGATTCTGATCAAACAACTGTGCGGATGCAAAGGCTGATATGGATCTACACTGATCGTCATCCTGAAGCCCAATTTATCCGATTGCGAGAATGAACTTTAAGAAGTTTGCGACTGGTATAGTCCAGGATCATGCATGCGTCCACGCGATCTGATCAGGGCCTCCATTGGTCGCCATTCACTGGAACAGACATTCACTGGAACGTGACACAGACAGTAGTACGTCATATTCTCGACACTGAAAATGATTGCCGTCAAATTCGCCTCCATCCCCGAAGCCAACGTCGGGACCATGTTGATACATTATAGAGCTATACATATATATGACCGTAATTGATTTAAACCTAAACCATCATGAGGTATATTACTTTTAAAGGAACACGTTGACGATTTGTGAGACTGTTATCAATTCGGACCCAAAATGCATACATCATAAGCAGACCCTAAACATGCACGATACATATATAAGTATACAGTAACATACATAACACACACTGGGGAATCCCAATAATAATTAAGTCTGTATACATAAACATACTTATCTAATTTTAAGACAGAGACATTTGGCGCGAAAAAGTGACGTAACGTGCAACGGTATCTGCGGCAACGACAATGGGACATCATATCTCGTCGTATTGTTGTATAACGTAGCGTCACTCCGGTGTGCGCATGGTGACATCCTGACCACCACCTATTTTTAGATATGGATTACCGTAACATTCGACGAAGATTCTACTTTCGCGGCCATCGTACCTGGACAAAATCCATAGTGACCACATGGTCAATTTCAACATGATGGTCAGTCGGCAATTTTCGTGATATCGGCTTTTTCCGTAATCTCTTGGAAATCTACAGGTGTCACGTGATGTACGTAATTTTATCGATATGTAAACCGGGTATGGAAGGTGTCCGAGGCAATTCCCACCCTTAAATATGAGCCGAATGAATGAATGAATGTACATGTAGTGTGGCGATTCCACCATTGTCAGTGTGACTTATTTCGTTGACCGGAACAGTCGCATTATATCGCTCTGATAGCAATCGATCGCAAAACATCAAATCTTGTGAGTACATCAATATATCACTTATTTACCAGCTAGTAACGACACCTTAGCAGCAACAATCAAGTAAGTGTATTAATTTATTATTTCTGGCTCTGCTCTGTATAGCGATCTGTGTAGATTAAATTGACAAAACACGGGATTTATCGTGGTTGTGCATAGCATAGGGTCTCTTTTCTCAGCACTGTGGTTCAAATCTGACCACATCAATACATACTACTAATAATAGCCATCTACACTGAATACAAATCACAGCTTACCACAGCTTACCACGGCAATGCAGGTAAGGTGGTCCCTATTGTTGTACTTGGCTCGCACGCGTAATTATAACTCAGCACATACGTTGCCACTGTGAGGTGATATTGTGAGTATATTTATTCTTCTCAGTGGATTCTTTGTACGTAGGGATCCATCATTATTTATTATTTAATTTGATTAGTAGAATTTAATTTAAATTATCCTAATTCAATTCATTTTTCCAATAATAATCAGAACTAAATCTATACTTATATATACTTGTTTATATAAATTAAAATATTACTGGATAGTCAATATATCTTGCATCACAGTAGCACATTGCTATCTATAATCTAGGGGCCAACGTACGAAAATCAATCAAAACTGTTATTACGTGTTAGTACTTCTTATATAAATAGACAATATAGACAGATATATAGACAGATATATAGCAGAAATTACGCTTTAGAAGCGTATACTATATATAGTCAAGGCGCCAACGTACAGAAAACAATAAAACTGTGAAATTACTTATTATTACTTATTATCAAAAATATTCGTTTCCCATCTTCGGTTAAAGTGAAATAATTGCACAACTCAACACACCTAATACGAAAAAGAGAACTAGGGAACAGGACATGTCAGACTCACTATCGCCTAGTAGTAAATCACCAGAGGCCAAGCAACCACATACATGTACCACACAGACCACCCCACCATCACGTCAATCAACTGTGGAACCAGTCACAGACACAATACCTGACAAACAGACAAACAACAACACACAAAATGACACAATCCGTTTCAAAATCATTGGGTCCAGGCGAGCTGCATTAAGATTACCGCATTTCGTCTTGGCCCTGATGTCATTCCTGGGTAATAGACTAAACCAGTCAGATATTCGGTGTACACTCGACAGCGTACCGGACATCATTAGAGTCACTCTACCAAAACAATGGATTGGTAGAGCAAAATCATTCACGGCACCCCCAAGTATGTCAAACGTAGAATTCAAGTTAGTTAACAAACCAATGCCCAGGAAAATGCAGTCCAACACGCACCAACACATTGTCACGTGGGCATAGCTGAGCATCCTGACTTCGCCCGATTGAGCAAGGAAGATATCATGCTAGCATTAGACGCCAAAAAGAACAGCATCACCGACGCACACCACGTAGGTAAATCTAAAACCGCATTACTTGTTAAATTCAACATACATCTACCATACCAAATAACACCAGCTTCGTACATCAACAACGGTAACCCAATCGATATTGGCATCACAATTAAACGACCAATTCGCTGCAATAAATGCCAGCAGTTTGGTCACCGACAAGACGCTTGCAGAAACAATTTTGTCAACTGCCCAATTTGTGGGTATGCACACTTCTATAAGGATTGCACATCTAAATACACGAGGGACAACGACTTTGTAGCAGAATTACAGGCTTGTGGCCACCGAGCCAGCCATCCATACTGCCCGATATTTCTTAAATACAAGACGCACATTAATCACAAAAATCAAACAAGACAACTAACGCATGACGCACTCAAGGAACAACTGCAAACACACACTTCGACCAATACCACACATGTTCATGCCACCACTAATCTACCTATACAACCAGCCACACCACAATACAAAAAACGCAAACGGGCATCTGAATCACCATCCATGGATACACACGCCAAACAAGATACTGAAATACAGCAGTATGTCACAAAAGATCAACTTTTGGATCTAATAACGGTGATAGAAACAACATTATGCTCTCATTTAGGAATTAAAACAAAAGGAATAATAGGTCACATAGCAGAGTCCCATCTGCAAAATAGGACAGTTTACACACCCGAAGTTACTTCCGCTATTATTCAACACGTAAACACGACACCCAGACAAAACCCTACATCACCCCCACCCACTAAACAAAGAAGAAATAACAATACTGAACCCCTGCATCCATCAATAGCTACGAGTAATCGCAAACATGCTGGACTAATAACGGAAATAGACACAAAAATACTAGAACTGGCGGCGGAACTCGGCATAACAACTGAAATGGAACCCGAAATGTCACATAGCATCATCATGGACTGCGCAAAAAGTCCTTGCTGCCCAGTCTTAAACAATAGCCCCAACAAATCCGCCCCAGCGTCATCACCTCTATGCTTATCAAATATATCACAAAATAGTTCCAGCGACAACATCAACACATACAACATAGCAGAAGGTCATAGAAGTGTTACGAAACAACACACAGAGGCAGCAACCAACAACATTAAAACATCCACCCCAAATGCCAGTCCAACGGGTAGCCCGGTGGGGGAATCTAATAAGAACAACTATAATAAGAACAAAACATACAATATGCCCCTTACACAAAAACAATCAAACACTTTTAACAGGAATGGAACATTTGGTAGTCGTCAAACTAAAAAAAAATAAACGTAACGTCCAATGTAAGCAAGGTCCCAATGTTCTAGCGCCTCCAGTACAGCTGAGAAGCAATGAACCTGAAACAGCCTCCCAGCCAGAACCTCTGAATAGTAAACATGGCGCTCTTCTGCACAAACGCAGAATATGTTCGCAATAATACATAACATTAATAAAACATAAACATATATGGGTAGAAATAATAATAGTAATAATCACCCCCTGACAATCCTTCAATGGAACTGTCGGGGATTTCTACGGACAAAGGGAGAGCTAATAAATGCTATAGAAACTAACATATTGTCACCCGATGTAATATGCCTTCAAGAAATGCCAAAACCATCAACTCTAACAGGATACAACTTAATAGCGCACTCCACAAAACCATTCCACGGTAGTGGAGTAGGCATATATGCTAACAATGGAGTTTCTTGTACAAAATTAAAAACGAATCATCTGAAGGAAATTCTGCAATTAAAATTCTGCAATTAAAATATTAGGTAACAAAGGTAATATAGACATACTAAATGTATACATCGGTCCCGGTGGCAGTACAAACGCTACTAAACTACACAATCGATATAACATTACCAAACAGATAAGTAATAAAGCTCTGATATTTAACGGACACAACCCACTTTGGGACGTGCATTATCTCGTCAAAACTAACAAAACTGGTGATGAAATAATAAACTTTTTAGACAATACAGATTACGTATTATTAAATGATGGGGCCGTAACCTTCGATACGTCTCATATCCCACATATTAAAGGTATAGGAACAACACCAGACATAACATTAGCTACACCATCTCTAGCTTCCTCGTCCTCCTGGTTCGTACACGATTCTACACTAGGAAGTGATCACTATCCAATAATTACTAAAGTTTTGACCCAATACCATAAGAGTACTCCCGCAACAATTACTAAATGGAAGTTATGTCAGGCTGACTGGGAGCGTTTCCATCACTTATGTTCAACTAAGTTACACATAGAGAAAAAATTAAATTGCAATGAATATCATAATGAATTTGTGAGCACTCTCTACGAAATCAGTAAGGAATGCATACCACAGACAAGTGGCAAAGCACACAATCGCCCAACCAATCCCTGGTGGACTCCGGCCTGCTCGGATGCCATTAAAAACAAGGAGAACTGTCTGCGTAGATGGAAACAGGCATATAAATACCATAAAACCTTGAGAGAAAAAAGGCGGGACGAGTATCGGGAGGCCAAATCCCTCGCGTCCGCCATATTAAATGAGGCAAAACAAATCGGTTGGGAGAAATTTATTTCGGAACTTAATAACGAAAAAACTAGTAAAGAAATTTGGGTTCAATTCAATAGAATCAGAGGTAAACGTACACCACCACTACCACCAATTTTACATAACAACAACCTAGTTTACGATGAAAAACAAAAGGCAGAGGTGCTCACAGACCATTATAAAACTATTTCAAGTAACGACAACCTTACACCAGAATTTAGACAAGTTAAAGAATAAAGAGATCCAATTATCAAATCTAAAATAGATACACAAACAATAATTCCTGAATTAAATGAAGGAATCTGCCTCAATAGACGTTTCATCATGTCAGAACTAAAAGCTGCCCTTAAAAGTAAAAAGAATACAGCACCAGGAGCAGATAAAATACACTATACTATTTTAAAGCATCTCCCTATTGAATCTATGGAAAAATTGCTCCTGGCTATAAATACATCCTGGGAAAACGGTACCCTACCTGACTCATGGAAAGAAGCTACCATCATCCCTATATTAAAACCTAAAAAGGATACAACGTATCCATCATCATACAGACCAATATCGTTAACACCAACAATTTGCAAAGTGATGGAAACGATGGTAGCGTATAGGTTAAAGCACCATATAGAATCAAACCAAAAAATAAGCCCGACTCAATCAGGATTCAGAAATCAAAGATCTACCTTAGATCAACTAGCACGACTGGAAACCGTAATTAAACAGCTATAATGGAAAAGAGAACGGTCGTTGCTGTTTTCTTAGACCTAGAGAAAGCTTTTGACCTAATGTGGACAAAGGGAACAATAGAGCAACTCATAGAGAAGGGCATAAATAACAGAATGGTGTTATGGCTTGACAAATTTCTTACGGGCAGGAAAATTAGAGTCAGAATAGGAACAGAGCACTCCGAATTCCAAAACATAGATAACGGTTGCCCCAGTGCAGCGTCGTTAGTCCAATATTATTCAACATCATGATTGACACACTGCATACTGAACTTAACAATGCTAATAAGAGTACACCGTTAAAAAAGAAGACCTATCACAATTTGCTGATGACAGCGCGATCTGGAATGCACATGCGAATCTAGATGTAGCCTTCAGAGTTGTACAGACATCACTAGATAAAATTACAATATGGCAAAATAAATGGGGGTTTAAAATATCCCCACTTAAAACTGAGGCAGTCATATTTTATAACGGAGGAACATTGTGCTATAAAGATGCGGAGCAGCGGTATACCTATAAAAGAGAACAGCAATATAGAATAAAAAATATAGTGGTGAACAACCAATCAATCCCTTACAAGAAATGTGCAAAATTTCTAGGTATGATATTAGACGACAGATTAACCTGGGGTCCTCATGTAACAGACCTAGTCCAACGGTGTAGGAAGGACCTTAATCTAATGAAACTTATATCAGGTACATCTAAAATGGACTACGGCTGTGTGTTATACAAAGACGCAGCGGCCAGTCATCTAAATAAACTAGAAATAATTCAAAGAGCAGCATTAAAAGTAGCAACGGGTGACTATCAATCAACTAAAGCCACAGCAATAGAAGTAGAAACAGTTGTACAACCACTGGATCTGCGACGTGAATGTAATTTACTAAAATACTGGGCCCACACCCAGCCACATGGTGCTAACCTACCACTTAACGAACTAATAAAACCCAAACGTACATATAAATACAACATGTTAAGAATTAAAAACATGTTATGCAATGAACGCAATAAGCCTAAAAGAAGAATATGGACTACATGACTGTAAAATACAACCATTCTTCACACACATACCTTATTACCCATTTGAAATCACAGCAAGATCTGACCTTACAGAAATAATAATAGACTAGAAAAAGTCGATGGCGCGCCATCGCAATATACCCACTTTCCCCAAATGCTAAGTCCGAAAGGGGGAGGTAATCCATGATGATGATGGAGGGTCGGATAAAAAATCCGAATTCACTTTGCGCATCAGCACATCAAAACGAAGCTACGAACCAAATATCAGACGCGTAGGTATTAAGGAGTAGTAGTAAGGGAGTCAAAATGATACCACCTACCGTGGTATCATTTATAACCCTCTATAATACCCCCACCACTCCCGAAAATCAAAAAATTGGTTAACGAGGAAAATTGGGTCTCCCGACAGCAAATTTATGAATTTTTGGAGAAAATAATTTTGAAAAGAGGGAGTCCCAATTATATTGGTAATTGACTTTTGAAAGTATATATTGGTGTCATAAATACATCATGTTTTTTTTCACGTCCAATTGAACAGAAAAAACGAGTACCAATATTATTAGAGAAAATGGATAATACAATACAATTTGAATTGAAAATTTTTAATGACTGTGTTGAAGAAGTTTACGAAGAATACGGGGGTTATAACCTGTATATAAATTCATAAAATGAGAACACTAGGCGATATCGAATATATGAAATACCAGCGTAAATTATTACGCTCCGATAAAAACGTTACATTTCCAATATTATACCGGCAATTATGTCAACTATACAAGAGGCAAATACGAACATTAAGACAGATAATGCGTATCGGATATGAAACTAAGGCGTATTATACAAAAATTTTAAAACCCAACGATTCGTTTACGAACGTACATTTCTACGATATCGCTTATAAATTTATATTGTAATCACAACACCAAGCAGACGACAATGTTTCACTTAAACGTGTTACACGCAAATTATGTGTCCTACCTTACTATATTAAGTGTCCATTTTATGGAGAGATTACACGATTACGTCTTCCGGGATGAAACATAAACACACTATAATATATACTACACACACGGCTATTTATAGCCTTATCGATGGTATGTAAACGGGCTATCGATTTACACAGGTGGTGTACACAGTTTATAAACACACTGTAATAAATATTACACACACGGCTATTAATAGCCTTATCGATGGTATGTAAACAGGCTATCGATTGTTAAGTTTATATACGAGAAATAAACACAGTTTGGTGTCGGGACGCCGACATTAATATCTCAACAGTGAGATAAGTTTCGCCACATATAATTCACTCTGGCCGCTCTGCACATTATAGCGGATGGAGGTAACGATGAGGTGGGGTCCGCGGCATCGGTCCAATGATGGGGTGGAGGAGATGTGAGTGCAACACACCTCGTTAAGCCGAAAAAATAAAAAAATAGAAGAAATTTAAGCGAAGGCTTAGCGGGGTGGACCCAGAAGGGTTTTGCTGGCGCGGGTTCGAGCCTCGGTGAAACCTAAACAAAAATTTTTTGTTTTTTCTTTTTAAATTGTTAATAATTTTCCTAAAATTAATTAATAAATTGTTTACTGCGACAATATAATTAATTTTAATTAATTTTATAATTAAAATTAATTATTTTTTAAAAAATCACAATGGTGCTGTAACATTTCTTCCGACTTTATCTCCAAGTTTTTCCCTAAATTTATCCCAATCAGTACACTCAATCTTGGGCATGGTGGCACGTGCCTTGATTCTTATATCATTTTTTAATTTTTCATATCTCCGCATTTCTTCCACCACGGATTCAAACTCTAAATTTGATATTTTCTTATCGGCCAACGCTTTGGACACCATAACGTCGATGCTATTTTTCTTAGACCTGGCGAGAACGGATATTCTATCATGTTTTCTACATTTTTTCTCGAGTTTTCCACCCGACACCCTAATTACCATACACAACAACCCAGAAACGGCCGACACCGCACATAAAATCCCCGCTACGGGAACCGTTATAATGGTGGATATAGTTGCAGCTGTCCCCGCCCCACACAACACAGAAACACTCGCCAGAGCCGTGCTAGATACTTCAGCCATGTTCACCGCGCGCCTATATTTTTTAGTGTTTCTTTTTCTATTTGTATATTCTCTAACTAAAATATCCTGCATAGCGACGATATTATTCAACCTAAAATCTGAACTTCTTTCGTTAATTGTACACAGTGTTGATGGAGTGGTATTGACAATTGGAAGCATTGATTCGTTCATATTTAAATTTTACAAATTTATTTCAATATATTAGTATTTATAAAATAAGTTCAATAACAACGAGACAATAGTGGAAGAACTCTCTGAGTCACCGATTTTCGTAACAAAGTTAATAACACTACTTTGGGAAAGTCTAATTCGATCATTACCGGCGAACGAAACAATCGTCGAACTATCTCCAGAGATTTTAGTGACTCCAACCCCCGTTCTTCCCCATCTACTACAATATTTATCGCGACCGCGCCCACAGGTTTACCATTAGCATTAACCGAGCAGACCGCCATTTGGATAACTTCACCCGCGGCTGTCATAGTGTATCCCCCATATTTATTACTCGCTTTGGCACCGAACGAATATTCATAGCGCCCCTCAATCAATGGGCCCCGCTTCTCAGCCCAAACTGTTATGACACGTTTTGGCGTTTTCATTGTTTTCACTATTCCGGCAAGCGCCTTGTTTGCGTTATATGCCTCAGTACGAATCTTATAAGAGGCCTCCTCAAGAGCTTTGGTCGCGGCTATACGATCATGTTTCAGTTTATCGGAAACTTCGGTTATCTTTCCGTCTAGTTCGGTAAGTGCCGCTTCTCTGCTGAGAGAGTCCTCTAAGCGCAACGCATCATAAGCCTCCGTAATGGTCGCCTGGTGGCCTTCTAGGGCTTTCTCAACACCCGACCGGCCTCTTTTTGAAATTCGGTTATTTTTCCGTCTAGTTCAGCAACCGCCGCTTCTCTGATGAGAGAGTCCTCTGAGCGCAACACCTCATAAGCCTTCGCAAGGTCCGCCTGGCGGTCTGCTCGGACTTTATGAATACCCAACCGGGCCTCCTTTCGAAATTCGGTTATTTTTTCGTATATGTCAGTAAGTGCCGCTTCTCTGTTGAGAGAGTCCTCTGAGCGTAACGCCCCATAAGCCTCCGCAATGGCCTCCTTGTTGTCTTCTCGGAGCCCCTCAACCCCCGACCTGGTCTCTTTCAGAAATTCGGCTATTTTTTCGTCTAGTTCGGTAAGTGTCGCTTCTTTGCTGAGAGAGCCCTCTAATCGCAACGCATCATAAGCCTCCGCAATGGCCTCCGCAAGGTTCGACTGGTGGTCTTCTCGGACTTTATCAATACCCGACCGGGTCTCTTTTCGAAATTTGGTTATTTTTTTATCTAGTTCAGTAAGTGCCGCTTCTCTGATGAGAGAGTCCTCTGAGCGCAACACCTTATAAGCCGCCTGATCTTTCTCAATATTCGTTCGGGTCTCCTTTCGAAAATCGATTATTTTACCGTCTAATTTAGTAAATGTCGCTTCTCTGGTGAGAGAGTCCTCTAAGCGCAACGCACCATAAGCCTCCTTAAGGTCTGCCTGGTGGTCTTCTCGGACTTTATCAAGCCCCAACCGGGCCTCTTTTCGAAATTTGGTTATTTTTTCACCTAGTTCGTTTAGTTCCGTATGCGTTTCTTCACGACTTTGTGTATTCACAGCCAGGGCATATTCTCTAAGTTATGACAGTAGACTCTTGTGAATCTCGTCCGTGGCCCTCGATATAGTTCTATTGATCAAGGCTTTTGTTTTTTGGGTAGTTAAAAAGTCGCCCTCTGTCGGGATGAATCCCCCTTCTGCCGGTTCCAAATTCTTTGAATTTGTCACCCAATCGGAAGAACTGCCTGGTCCGTATATACTCATTTTCAATAATGTTGATAATATATATTACGAACATGCGTTTAATTCTAAATAATTTTCTTAAAATTAATTAATTTGAAATTTCTAGGACGACCGAAATCGGGTAATCGTTCTTCAACTCTCTCCCTTTATCATCGAGAATATAAATCTTCAACTCGTGGATGTGTCCCGATTCCAAAACTTTCATCTCGGTGTGTGGGAAGTCTAAGGTCAGGGTCTCACCATAGAAACAGTCGCTGGCGGGCACGGTTTTCAGTAATGTGCTGGGGGATCCGTCTACCGTGTTGTACGATGTGTTCACCCGATCCAGTTGCACCCTGAGAGTTTTCGTGAAGGTGAAGTCCACTGGATTATCACCGACGTACTCACCCGGGTAAACACTCCTTTGTTTGAGGAGTATGTCTCTAAAACTAAAACCGAGTTGGAATATTCCCAATCCCCGGGGGAGACCACTACCTTATTATCAATTCTGCTGATGGTCATTGTTGCAAGCCCGGTGGCATTCGATACTGTGAGGTTGATTATACCGTCAAGCTCTGAGTTGACAAAATCTTTGAGCTGTCTTATTCCCCACAGTCCGTGAGGCAGCTTTACACCTAATTGTTTGTCCATCCTTACATTATAAAAACCCTACGCTCTTCCCCACATTCTGCCATCCAACCGTGAAGGTGATTGATCTAAGGCCTACCCGGCGTTGTCCGCAGCAGTTGGCTCAATTAATTTTTGAAGTTTCACAACTCCCTTTTTGAACATTAGTGATAGTAGCAAACATAATAATATCTTTCAATGGATACAAAAGCATTTAGCTTTAACTCTAATGCAAAGTATAAAGTTGGTGGTGTATACGCTCAAAAGAACACCATTGGTTGGCTTGTGCACCCTAAAATAAGAGTCAGTTTGGGCATGGGTTTCGACACAAATTTCACTAACATATTTGAGAAATATAGGGTGACCAAGATTAGTACGGTGGATGGGTTTAAACAGATGGCGGGCAACTCCGATGCAGTTCTGGCAGAACAACTAAATTTTGCGTGTGGTGTGCCACAACGAACCAACTGGGTGTGGTGTATCTTTCGGAGACCACATAAAACCAAGTAACAGCATTATGAGCAGTAGCTTAATACAACTTTCATGTTTATTATACTATTAGAAGGATTTTGAAAGAATTACGTGTTCCACTACCTCAAGACGACGGGTGGAATCCCATTTCCAACACATACAACCGTAAAGGAGTTCGAACGGATATGTGACGAATTTGGTGTGTGGACCCAAACCGTGATTGGAAACAAAAAGTTTACACCAAGAACGATTCAATGGGCGACCCCTTTTTATTTTTTGAAGAATTTGCTTGAAATGATGTAAAAGTTGTTGATGGCACATTCGATAGCAGTACTATGAGGTACACGTCAAGTTTCCTAATACATAAAAGACCAAGTTTTTTTCTTGATATGTTCTCAGATAAAACCTACTACCAAACATATCCGGCTTCACATACACCAACCATCTAAAGTTGAATAGCATGGAGTACATTTATATTAGATAAAAAGCACTGGATTTACTCAGGCCGGGGTTACTCGCCTCAACGACTCCATTCGTACATATGTGTGGGCTATACTAGGTGCACAAAAACAAACTCGCAGTTCTATAATAGGATTCGGAACGGCGTTTGACGCGCAAAAACAGTTCTTGGTACTTGTTGATGACGCCATCTCAGCTAAGGTGGACCTGGAGAAGGCGATCCAGAATTATCAAGACGTTTTGCAGACCTGCCAGCACCCCAGTGGACTATGTATTTGGAATAGGTCTTTATATGGCGCCGAGCAATATGATACTACGAGACGACCCGGTTGATGGTTACAATAATCAGATCGTAATCGCCACCGCCAATCAAAAAATCGGTCACAACGGTAACGTGAACACGGATATCATCAAGCGCACCCCCAACACGATCGGGTTCAACAGTGTTGAGGGAACCGATTTCATAAAACGCCCAAAACACAAAATGGATACACATCCCTCAACACAATCGAACCCAGTACCCCCAATTAGTAAATTGGATGCACCATCGAGTTCCATCAACAGACCAATCGCGATTGGAGAAACACCAATCAATCACAGATTAGGTGAAATTGGAAGCACAACACACGAGGAGGAGAAATTAGGGCTCGTCGTCGCCCTCGTGGCGATCGGATTATTTGCGCTTTGGTTTTAGGAACTCTCTGGCGAAGAATAGTAGGAGACCGGCGATTGCCACGATTAAAGCCCAAGTATTTTTGGCTAGCCATCCGGCCGTTTTTGATAATATAGATAGCAAGTAAGAAACGATACTTCCGATCAGTCCAGGTAGTGCGGCAGCCGCCTTTTCGGCTAATTTAGCCAGGAGACTGGCGAGGGCTTTTAGTTGTTTTTTTACCCACTTCATGGCTCCGCCTGATGGCGCGGGTGCTGGTGCGGGTGCTGGTGCTGGCGCGGGTGGTGGCGCCCTCCACCAGTGAAAGCTAGAACTATGGTCGATATAGTCATGCTGATAGCAACGAGGATGCTTGCTATCGTGATGCCCTGTTCTCTGAACAGAGTGCGAAGACGCTCACCGAGTGTCGTCTCCTCGTTCAGGACCCTCGAGATTGTTTCGCGGATCCGACTTATTTGGTTGCGGAGAGCCTCACGGTTAGTCGAGGCGGCCTCCAAGCGAGCTGCTCTTTCATCACGCAACGACTGTAGGCGTTCGGTGATCCGCTCGGTAGATTCTATATCGACACCGGCTTCCTCCAGTTTTCTTTCTCTAGCGCATATGTTCATCCAGCGACGAGAGTTTGGCGAGGTTACGGACCAGTTCGCCCCGGACCGTTTGCATAACCTTATCGAGGCCCCGGAGTTCGAGAAGAGGTAACGATGGGTCATCGTTAGACAGGTCGATTTCGCTGAACGTGGTCTCCATCGTGTTAATAGCGTCGGTGGCTACTCGAGGGAGTTCGCTGAGCTCAACAGTTTCTATATCGGCGGCCGTTTTCGCCATCGTTTCGTCGGTAGACTGTAGGGCCTCTACAGCGCGGGTCGGCATAATTGTTTTACCACGCGTCCAATCTGGAAATCCTAGTTCGCTCCTTATGAGTTGGCCACCGCCCCGGTATCCGGCAATGGTGCTCATCGCTAGGGGTTTACCGGTCATCGTGTTGACGATCGGGACATTTGATGCTTTTAGTCGCAATCTACCGTTCAGATCCAATTCGAACTTGGAGTAGTCGCGACCGACAGATGGGACCACACCTTTTTCTGCCAAACTGTTGTAGTAGTCGTCTACAGCTCCCTCGAGTAATTCCCGACTTTGACTAGCGCCACCTAATACCCCCGATTGGATTGGAACTGGAGGTTGTATCAAGGGCGTTTCGTCATTATAATCATCTATGTCATAATCATCCTCATCCGCATCGCGGAAATCGTCTCTGCCGATTTCATCCATGTTAATATCGTAATCATCCATATTAATTTCTTAAAATTAATTATGTATTAAAGACAAAACCATAAGGGTTTAATATAGTTTCACTAAATTATGTCTTCGAGTCAATACGGTCGCAAACTCAATCCATACCGCAGACTGCGTGAGCCCCTCGGGGCAAAAGGCGTGAGACAGAGTGTCGTTATTACGAACAACCCATCGACGATCGACCAGAACCAGCAGCTCTTGGTCCGCTTCCCCAACCTCGGAGCTAACGACGTCATTGTGCCGGGTACTGTTCGCCTCGCTTTCACTATTTCGCTGACGTCGACGGACACGGACCGAACCGTCGTTCGGAACCTTGGTCGCGCCATAGTCAAGAAGACCATGATAAAGATTTCTGGTAATGAGGTGATGTCGATCGACGACAGCGACGTCTACCATTGTTATCAGGACCTATGGATGACGGCGCAAGAGCGCGAAAACGCTGTCTATCAGGGTATTGACACCAGCAAAAATAAGAACGTAACCAAACTTAGAATCGGGGCTGGTAACAAGGTAGATAACAACGCGAGTGACAATGCGGTCGCGGGCGCTTACGGCAACCGCTTCTACATCCCGCTCGACTTCGAGTTGCTGGAGAGTCACATGCCCTACTATCAGAGCGCTTTGGCTGACCGCCTCGAATACGAACTAACGTTCAACGACTACGGCCGAGTTCTCATAGCCAGCGACCTGTTATCGACGTATACGATCGATAATGTTTCGCTGGAGTACGACATGGTCACGATGCCCGAACTCGCGCGATTGATCAGAACCCAGTACGCCGGGCACGTTGCCATACTTTACGACCGAGTTCTTCGCCATCGCAAGATGACGAAAGACAAAGGCGACACATTGTGGAATATTAACGTCAACGTACCCGCCCGCTCGATGAAAGGTATACTGATGTTGTTCGAGGATGGTCGGTTCGCGTTCGGTGCTAGAAAAACCGACAAATTCTATAACCCCAAAATCACGAAGGTAGAGGTGACGATCGAGGGAGTTCCCAATCAACTCTACAGCGCGGGTCTTCGAGCGCACCAGCAGTGGGACGAAGTAAGAAAGCAGTTTGCTGCCGGCTCCAAGCGCTCCCCGGAGGTTGCCGCGGTTGCCAAAGACCTGCATCTCTCGGCCGTCTCCCTCGCGGAGTTCCTGAATACCAAATACGCGCTATGGCTAGACATGCGAGCCAGCGACGACGACCAAATACACGGCAGCGGACGCCAAGTTGAGAACGCTAGCGAGGGTGTGACGATCCAGATAACCAAAGAGGCGGACGGAGCCGGGCCATTGAACGTGTACTTATATATAATTACAGACGCACAACTCAACATCGAAGATGGCCGATACGTCTCAGCACTCTATTGATTTAATAAAAAAATCATCTAACGATTTATTAATTAATAATTTTGAAAAAATTAAGAAAATTAGCAATCATTCTAACGATTTATTAATTAATAAATTTTGATAATTCTAAAGAATTAATTAAGAAAATTAGCAATCAATACCAATTCACGATTGGAGATGCCCACTCTGCCATAATATGTGGGCAGACAGGATGTGGAAAAACGGTTTTCATCCTCGACTTGCTCGAGGAGTCCTACCGCGATGCCTTTCGTCATATTGTGATCCTGTGTCCCACTGTGCGGCACAACGATACTTATCAGCGGCGAACGTGGATATGGACCGACCCTGAGGTATACGTTATTGACCCCGGTGATAGGCTTCATGATTGGTTGCGTGGTTTATACCAAAAATTCCAGGGTGAGCCCACCCTATACGTGATTGACGATTGCTCGGCCAAGGCGGCGATGACCAAAAAGAAGGACATGCTCTCCGAGCTCGCATTTTCTGGCCGCCATGCTAGGCAAAGCGTATGGATATCCACTCAAATGTACAACGCCGTCCTCAAGGATCTGCGCGAGCAAACGAAATGGGTCGCCCTCTTTCACTGCAAGGACCGAGACTCATTCGATGACTGTCTTCGAGAGAATGACGTTATCCCAACGCGCGAGGAGCGCCTGGAGGTTAGACGGATGCTTTCGGAAACTAAGCACGCCAAGCTTTTGCTAAAGACTGATCAACCAACTACTTACGAAGTTATCAATTAATTTTATAATAATTAGCAATTACTGAACAAATGCTGAACAATGCTGAACAATGCTGAACAATGCTTAGCAATTACTGAACAATGCTGAACAATGCTGAACAAATGCTTAACAAATGTTGAACAAATGCTGAACAATGGTTAACAATGTTAACAATTTGGTGCTCCGCTGCGAGCTTTGTTGCGAGCATAATGGTGATCATAAGTATCGGGTGGTGCGCTTTGCAATATGTTAAAGTGATGAGACTTGTTAGAATAGTTAAATTAATTTTAAGAAAAATGAACTGCGACGAACTTCTCGATCAGCTAATAGAAGAAACCTCAACTCCGACTGCCAAACATAGATAATGATCCGACAGAGCAATCGGAATCAACTCCAACGGCGGTTGGTATTGGGTTGAGTGCAACGACTCCGAATGAAAATGAAAATGCGGCGCGACGAGAGCGCTAGCTGCGCTGGTTGCTGGGGGACAATCGGAGGCATTATCTCGGTAGGCGTCTCTCA
Organism: Conchocele bisecta; assembly: GCA_029237695.1. Lineage (NCBI taxonomy): Eukaryota > Metazoa > Mollusca > Bivalvia > Lucinida > Thyasiridae > Conchocele > Conchocele bisecta. The sequence goes on from CM055270.1 coordinate 81,623,596, forward strand.
GTTTTTCAGGTGGATAAGATGTCAGATGCGGAGATCGATAAAAGTATGCGCGATACGGAATCTAGGTTAGGTGCGGAGATGACAAAAACTCTCGGATCGGCGGCTATTCATTTGTACGCAACCGCCGTTAGTATACTTCTCCCTATACCAAACACCGCGGGATTGATTGACGATCTAGAGACTGACCCTTTTATAGGTCACACTCTTTAGAACAGCCTGCTGCTCAATTTATCACAAGTTTGGAATGTACTTAGCTCCGCTGACAACCGCGTTGACCACGGGTAAACACTGTCAATTTGGATATATATGCCCACGAACTATAAGCCCTGAAAATGATGACACAAGACACACCCGCGAGAGTGACGGAGTTGAACCCGATTGCTCCAACCCAATCGAACCCAACTCCGCCACTGGATGACATACCGCATATAATAAATCCCAAAAGACAGGCAGCTGGGCGGGCGGCGGCTGCCACCCGAAAAGTTAAACAAGATAAAATACTCGCCGAGCTTCGAGAGGCTAAACAGTCGTTGCAATCGGGGACGGAGACAGCAAAACATCTGAAGACAGAGTTGAGTACAACAACACCCCCAATTCACGAATTGGAAGCACACTCAACACCCAATCGAGGTTGGGCGAATCCGATTGAACCCAAATTCGTGAATTGGAGTTGGGTTGTTGGTGGTGGTCTGGCAGTTGTTGTGCCCTGTGCGTGTGGAAATACCCCCTATTATCGAAAAAACAACCAGCCAGTGTTCAGAAGAAAGTTACGAAACACCAATCGCGATTGGACGCGCCCCATTTAAACATTGATCGCGACCCCTTTTATATGCAATAATGGCTGAACAAGATGGTAAAATGTTAGTGAATGCGCTTTATCACGCCGTGGTGATATCGGGTTTCAGTATCGGGTATGCTCAACTATCAAAGATGGCCCTAGGAGGATCCGCTCCCAAATTGGACTTTACTGTGAGAGACGTAGGGCTCGCGACCTTAGATGTAGCGGCCGCAGTTTGGACCCGAGATTATCTAGTTAAAGCTGGAATCCTACCAGTTAATATATGGAAATAAATGGCTTCAATCGCAATAATGGTAGGTGGTGCGCTCTTAAATGCATTTGCGTTCACCGGCAGCAACTTTCTATTCTCTAAACTACAAAACTCGAACGCGGATGAGGAGAGTACGCGTCACGATTTAGCTGTAGAACAATTCAATAGCGCAAAGGAAGCGTGGTCGGAAAAACAAACCGCCCATCTTGACTGGGTCAATGAAGAGCTTCGCCGCGAAAATCACGCCGCACAAACTTTTCAGAACGTTGAAGAAGCCAGCCGCGAGTACGCGCTGGCATATCCGCAGAGAAGTCTCGCGCCACTGGATCGTGAGCCGCAACTTTCAGATTTCTATGTACCGTCAGAGACCCAAAAAGACCGCGAGATCGCGTTCATCGTCGTGGGAATGGGTGTGGTGGGGCTCGTCGGCTACTATATTCAATCGAGATTTTAAATTAATTATTTTAAATAACTTTTTTATAAATATATATATATAGAACGATGTCAGTTGACGAACTTTATTTTGCTATGATTGATGTAGGCTACACTGCCCTTAAACACCGCATAGCTGGTGCAAAGGGTATGATTCGTCTGGCCCGAGATTCTCTCGAGACGTGGCGGGAGGACGAAAAAGAGGCCACCCTTTTCGCAAAGCGGATGTTAGATTCCTCCACCAATCCTGGGGGATTAGATTTTCCCAATTTCCTTCAGAACTTAACCCCCAATCGCGATTGTACTTCCAACAAAGGTTTATTATTATCGACGCAGTTACCGGACGATCTGGCGAGGGCATGTTGGAGATTGTCAGATATATTAGAATACATCGCATACGATGAACACAGCGCAAACTTAATACCAAACTATCGGTTCGCCTAACGCGCAAGCTAGCGAACACGTACTATAGCCCCCGCGGCTACTGGAAGGGACTCGCTGCCATCAAGAACCTCGCGGCGGCGACCAAGGTTTCAGAAAACGCTGTCAAGGAATGGCTCAAGAAGCAGGCCATCTGGCAGATCTATTTACCCGCGCCTCACAATATTCCGCGCCCGAAATTCGACGTGCCGGTACCGAACCAAGTTCACCAAGCGGATCTCCTGTTTCTCCCTCACGATCGCGTCGGTCGTAAGACGTACAAGTACGCGCTGACAGTCGTTGACGTAGCGAGTCGTTATAAGGGGGCTGAGCCGTTGGCCACTAAAGAGTCTAAGGAGGTGGCCGAGGCTCTCTCCCAATGAATATAAGAGGAGTCCTCTCAAATGGCCGAATCTTCTCCAGGTCGATCCCGGCCGCGAGTTCATGGGCGCGGTCTCTCATCTATTGTCTAAGCACGAAGTTTCTATCAGACGCGGCCGCGTCAACATCCACCGGGACCAGGGGATCGTGGAACGCTTCAATCGAACCCTGGCTGAGAGACTGTTCGGACACCAATACGCTAAAGAACTTGTAGACCCTCATTCGCGATCGACCGAGTGGGTGGCCAGACTGCCCGCCGTGGTCTCCGCACTGAACGGAGAGGTGACCAGATTGATAGGTAAGAAGCCGTAGATGCCATCAAGTTTAAAAGGGTGACGAGCGAGCCCTCTGCCGTCTCGCGCGGGCGACCCGTTGGTTTAGAGGAGCAACGGCTTCCATCAGATATTGATGTCCGGTACCTCTATCAACCGGGAGAGCTCGAAGGTGGCAGCCGCCGCGCGACTGATCCCGTGTGGTCTCTCAATGTAATATCATCTAGATCGATCTATTACCAAGCCCGATGAGCCCGTGCTCTACTATTTGGATGATGGGCCATCTCGAGGGTTTGTTTTTCGCGAAGAACTTCTCGCGGTGCCTTCTGACACCCAGCTGCCCGTGGATCATCAGAGTCTTTAGATTGCTAATTTTCTTAATTTTTTTCAAAATTATTAAATAAATCATTAGAGAGGTTCTGTATGTATTCCGTCTGGTAACACAGCGTCTTTTATCGTAGTATGCCGAGAGTCCTAATTTTTTGTTGACAGTACGTTTTCATAACACCGTCTTTCATTTTAAATCCCCTATTTTGTGCTACATCTATAATGTGTTTTCCATCTTCTGTAGTTTCGGTTAGTACTCGTTTATATCTATCCCAATTTAAATTGTTAGTTCTCTTGGACATTCCTTTCGCAGAGTTTTTATTAATAGAATTAAATTTTTCTACAAAATAACACTTACTAGATAACGCTATCGCCCTATCTCCGCTAAATTCCATTTTGAAAAGTCCGGCTCTCTTTCGCTCCATTTATCCCAAGCCAACCATTTCTTTTTTTTCTTTTTCAAAACCCGTCTAGTAAGTTAGGTCTAATCAATTCCTCTATCGTTTTTTCCACTAACTCCTATATACATACTATCCGTATCCATCTGTATTAATTCAAAGTCTTCTCTTTTTACGTATTTGTCAAGAAATTCGTAGTAAAATTCCAACATTCTCAATTTAGCTAGTTGATAAACCGCTATTCCACAATGGAATGGTCTCTTTACCGCACACCTGGGGTTTCTTGAAGATATTTCGTAAGCATCTCCTATCTCTTCCAAATCATCAAAATACGCGGATCTTAATGCTTTGTCAACACAGGTTTCGTTTTGTGTATATGTCGTATTTAAATGTCTCTCCGTTGCCTCTATCATTTTTCCACAACACGAGTTTCCTAATAATTTCATTATGTCGGCTACTGGTTTCTTATTTGGTTCTACATCACCCGTTCGTCTTGCGGCTGTAACTTCTTTTGCGAACCATTCGAATGGTTTTCCGCTAATATAATCTATAACACGATGAACTCCAGTTATTTCTAGGCCGTGTTTTAAATACCATTTCAACAGTGGCGCGTACAGCAATACTTTAGTGGCTGTCATAGATCCCACCAATTTTTTTCCATCTCCTCTTGTTCGGCCAGTATCTTTTAAATATTTTAACATGTGTGTGGGAACTTCATCAACCTCTACTTCTCTGTTTATAAATATTGGGGACATTTCAGAAAACTTATCTTTTAAGTTGTGTGGAACTTCTATATCCACCTCCGCAAACCCAAACCAGTCTCCGGATAAAACTCTTTTACAAAACTTTTTAATAATAAATTTAGGGTTATGTGGGGTATCTATATGGTGTATAGTTTCTCTCCCACACGGCATCTCTTTATTTAACGTAGATAAATATAACGCGTTTGCGTCGTACCCAAAACAGCCTTGCACGTTTTGGAACCCACTCTAATATTTGAAACACAGCTTCTGCATATCGTGTAAATACTATTGATGGACCGCCAACTAGAGCGTCCTCATCATTTCGTATGTTTCTTCTTTTGGTGCATATAAGCATCCTCCGGTATAATCGTCTTTGAAAGATTTTTGTTCTTTAATGGTTCCTCTCAATAAATATTGTATAGCTACTCCAGGTAGTGTTACCGCATCTTTGAAAATATCCACACCTCTGTGTTTATAAAATTCACACATTTTTTTCCACCGCTTCTAGGAACGGTGCTACATCTAAATCGTTATAATATTTCAACCAATCTCTGAAAGTTTTCATATTATTTTCTTCGAAAATTCTACGACATTTACTTAATTCTGTTTCATCTATTAACATTTTCCCAGATAGTTTGGAATACCAATTCTCTATATCCGGTAGTCCTGGGTAATCCAGTTTGTCTGGAGAATCGAACCACTCATAAGGAAAGAAAGATTTCTGTCCTTTGCATTCGTAGGCTTTTATCCAACCATCGTAACTTACACCGGGTCCTAGATAAAGTATTACATCAAGAAATCTAAACTCTGGAGTAAATAGAAATATGTTGCGTTTGCACGTTTTCCGACCATTACTTTCTTTGTTGTTGATGCCAGTTCGCCTACTAGGTATTTCTTTATTAAGTTTATATCGTACTTACTGCTGTTAAAACCTATAACCGGTACTTGCTCTATCCACTGTTCGATCTTGGCGATTTGGTTTTTTGGTACGTAAATGTTCTGTATTAAACCCATATCTTGACCACACTTTCTTCTCTTATAGCTTTTCCCCTGACTTTCAAATCTTCTACGAATTTTTCTATAATTTTGTTTTGCGGGATCTTTATCACAAATATGAGTTACTGTTCCTGAGAAATTATCTCCTATACTAACGCTTACCGGAACGTGCTCGGCTTCGTACTCTAGATTATTACCGAGAGTTTCAAATTCTGGGTTGAGATATGCCTCAAAATCGTATACTATCTGATATGGATAAAGAGTAGTGTCGCAACCGATCTTTATGTCTTTACCAGTTCTTTGAAATTCGCATTCCCACATAACTACTAGGGTGAATTCTTTGTTTCTTCTAATAAGTGTATCTATTCTCATAGTGGATGCGCGTTCTTCTTTTCTATGTTTTGCATGAATCTCACACCCGTGCCAGTAACAGCCGTGATATTGATATACGGTATTGGTTTCTGGACAGTATCCATCTACTGGAGCTCCTAAAATCCATCTTTCACCCCCGTGTCCACACTGTTCGTGGTGAATGTGAATTCCCTCGCGCTTTTCCACAGAGTACATCCAATCGATCGCCCCATAACTGTTAGAACTTTTTTGGGTAGAACGCTTTCTCGAACGACGAACGCGGGCGCTCTAAATAATTACCAATCACATACTACTTTTGTCTCACCTTTCATACATTTTGGTCCGTGCTCTTCATATTACTCGCTTTCGTGAATTTCTGCTTGCAATTATCGCAGGCGTAAATTTTAGATAGGTTTTTAAGGTTTTTTTATTAGAAATGCGTGATTATTAAACAGTCCTATTGTCATTGGTTTATTACCTATTGCCTTATAGTGCGCTGGTACCTTTTTCAACCACCATACGTTACATTGGGTGGGTTGATATACTTCTATACCGATTTTAAAAAACTCTTCAACCTTTTTCAGATCTGAAAAAGGAATTGGTGAAACCACATTACTACCAAAATATTGCTTACTAAGTTCTTTCGCCTTTTCCGTACATCTGTCAGGTCTGATCTTTTTATCAAGGTGCATAGCTAAACACCTGAACAGACAAAGGTCGTCATTATACTTATCTAAAGAATACATACCTTTTCTATTCCTCAACCATTCTGGAAGTTCTCCTCCTGCTGCTTCTTTGGATTGTAGTCCCAAATCTTTTCCCCTACTACCCTGTATTAGCTTTACGAAAACCTCTACCCATCTTACAAACTTCCACTTTGTATTCGGTCTGTCTATTTTATCGGACATTATTCGTGTTTGCTCCTACTGACAGCCATTTTTTAACGGTTTTCATTGATGATAGTGGTTCGCTACCACCGAGATTTTTGTGCATTATTATAGTTACAGGTTTTCCATTTTTAATTTCCTCCATAATGTTCTAGCTTGTAAGAATATAAATATCTCAAATAAAAATTGGTTGTTAGATACGGAGCGAGTTTCTCGGACATGCGTTCAGACATCGTTAAATGTTAATGTTTTTACGAAAGGATAATGTAACTACCCGTCTTCCATTTTCTAACTAACCTTTTCCAATGTTTCATCGTGAGCCCCCAATATTTCTTCACCTTTTTCCACTATCGCGCGAACGAGAGATCTTTTATTTTGTATGGGCCACCTGTGTGTCTAATTTGGGAACAAATTATTGGTGCTTGAAGGTTTTATTACACTAGCCCTTAACTCCGCAATACTTTCTTTTTGAATTCTGTTACCAACTTCATCCGCTAGTGAGATGTTTGTAAATGCCCCTCTTTTATAGGCGCGGGTAAACCGCTTCATAAACGCCTCATTCTTTGTGGCATTTATCAGCTTTGTCAACCCCCTAACTCTCAACCGTGTACTATAAGTAATCCTAGAGATTCGGCTTCTCTTCTCAAACTTTCTATTTCTGCTCTAGTTTCTGGCGTTATCATATTTTTCTGTATTATACTTTTGTATATATACTTTTGTATAACCTATAAAATTTATCTGTTCAATTGGACGTCAAAAATTTACATAATGTTTTTTTTTTCACGTCCAATTGAACAGATAAATTTTATATATACATATATAATGGAGTGTGTGACTTGTTGTAAGAGGTTTACGTGTAAAGACTATCTACGAAGGCATCTAGCGAGACGTAGAAAGTTTCCTTGTGTCCCCCCCACAATTTTCAATGCCCTAGATGCCCTTGTAAAATTCGTTAGTGCCCAAACCTCTTTGTAGACATAAGCAACTACGCTGTCAGGTGGCTAAAGGTGAACGTGTAGACTAGAGCTGGTAGAATTAGTTGCTGATCTGCGAAATAAATTAGCTATATCGGAGAAGAAAAATGAGGAATATAAACTATTGTACTTGCATGAATGATTTCGACTTTTTTCAAAAGTCAATTACCAATATAATTGGGACTCCCTCTTTTCAAAATTATTTTCTCCAAAAATTCATAAATTTGCTGTCGGGAGACCCAATTTTCCTCGTTAACCAATTTTTTGATTTTCGGGGGTGGTGGGGGTATTATAGAGGGTTATAAATGATACCACGGTAGGTGGTATCATTTTGACTCCCTTACTACTACTTAAGGTGAAAAGGTTTTTCGAGTTACAAGGAAAAAATGGGAAATTCTGAGTCGGAAAGGGGGAGGTAATCGATGATGGAGGGTCGGATCAAAAATGGGAATTCACTTTGCGCATGTGCACATGATAACGAAGCTACATAGCAAATAAGAGGCGCGTAGGTATGAAGGTGAAAAAGTTTTTCGAGTTACAAGGAAAAAATGGAAATTCTGAGTCCGAAAGGGGGAGATAATCCATGATGGAGGGTCGGATGAAAAATCCGAATTCACTTTGCGCATCTGCACATGATAACGAAGCTACATAGCAAATATGAGGCGCGTAGGTATGAAGGTGAAAAAGTTTTTCGAGTTACAAGGAAAAAATGGGAAATTCTGAGTCCGAAAGGGGGAGATAATCCATGATGGAGGGTCGGATGAAAAATCCGAATTCACTTTGCGCATCTGCACATGATAACGAAGCTACATAGCAAATATGAGGCGCGTAGGTATGAAGGTGAAAAAGTTTTTCGAGTTACAAGGAAAAAATGAGAAATGAGTCCGAAAGGGGGAGATAATCCATGATGGAGGGTCGGATGAAAAATCCGAATTCACTTTGCGCATCTGCACATGATAACGAAGCTACATAGCAAATATGAGGCGCGTAGGTATGAAGGTGAAAAAGTTTTTCGAGTTACAAGGAAAATATGGGAAATTCTGAGTCCGAAAGGGGGAGATAATCCATGATGGAGGGTCGGATGAAAAATCCGAATTCACTTTGCGCATCTGCACATGATAACGAAGCTACATAGCAAATATGAGGCGCGTATGTATGAAGGTGAAAAAGTTTTTCGAGTTACAAGGAAAAAATGGGAAATTCTGAGTCCGAAAGGGGGAGATAATCCATGATGGAGGGTCGGATCAAAAATCCGAATTCACTTTGCGCATCTGCACATGATAACGAAGCTACATACCAAATATCAGGCGCGTAGGTATGAAGGTGAAAAAGTTTTTCGAGTTACAAGAAACGTGACGGACGTACGGACGGACGGACGTACGTACGGACGTACGGACGGACGGAAACCCGTGACGAAAACAATAAACCCATTTTTTTCCCTAAAAAAGTGGGTATAATAAGAATAGGGATCCAGCCCTCAGCCTTAAAAACGCAACAGATTACATTCACAACCATTGGAAAGACAGGCTACATATATATATGGTCGGTAGCAACAATTCAGAACTAGGAATAACATCAGCTGCTTTTGTGGTACCACAACTAGATCATATAGAACAATATAAGTTGGCATCCACTCTAAGTGTATTTACAGCAGAGCTTATTGCCATAGAAAAGGCCCTTATATATATACAACCTTACGCTAAATGACTACAAAAACACCGTTATTATAACAGATTCATTAAGCTCTGTTCAAGCTATTAATTCAGGTACATCTAAAACGAGACCCGACAAAATACATGACATTAAGACACTAATAAGCAGAACAGTGGAACAGGGCAAGCTTATAAATATAGACTGGGTCCCTTTCCATATTGGAATACCCGGTAATGAAGAATCAGATCGCACGGCTGCTTCAACACATTTGACAGGCACTGATGAATTAACACTACCTACTCATAGAGAAATATATTCTGTTATTAGCATAAAATCAAGATACAAATGGCAAACACGTTGGAATAACATTCATGAAAGTAAGCACGGTGGGCACATACTGCAATCAATGATTCCCACAATCCCAGTTACGTGTAAATTATACAGTAAGGATAGGCGGGCAGACAGAATAATCACACGACTTAGATTAGGCAGAAATGGTATAAAAGGCAAATCGTTATCCACAGGGCAGCAATATTGATATAGATATAAACTGTAGTCAGTGCGATGAAGACGAAATAGAAGAACTGAACCACTATTTCTTCTTCTGTCGAACGCATGAATCAGCAAGAACAAATTTAGCCGCTGTTTGCATAAAAAATATTATATCGTCCCCATATAATTTAATATTCCCCCCTAAAGAATGTGATACGGAAATACACTTAGCTGTACTAAAATACATTAAGGCGACAGGGTACTGGAATAAAATATAACATAATACCGCTGCTCCAAAAATATAAAAAATAATAATAATAAATTCTACACAATTAAATAATATAATGAATCATACTTCAAAATACAAACATGTACACATGTATACACCGGTACTAAGGGTAGGAACAAAATAAAAATACGATGGAGTTGTCCTAGCTAAGTTACGTCCGTGACACTAGGCCCCATTGTCTCCATCCCAGATATGAAAACTACTGTAAATATCGTCACTGGTTGACAATGTTGCAAGATCCATGTACGCAGCTTATGTTAGGATGTATATACATGTAGTTAACGTTAACATGTATTAGGTGGGGTGCGGTAGCCCAACACAATCAGAACCAAATCTAACACATAGCAACATATAACTAATATAAATATAAGACAAGTGATCCACCAATGAGTCTGTACTCGATCGGAACTGGCCCGAGAAAGTATCTCTGGTATGGACTGCCTTATCGAGGATTA
>CM055270.1:81634214-81758755 GCA_029237695.1 Conchocele bisecta
GTCATTCTTGTTTTTTCTTTTTTTTCAGTCAAAACGATGTGCAGGCCCGGGCCCTTTGGCCTAATGGCAGCTACGCGCCTGAAATGAACGAATGAAACCGCACTGGCAATATACTCATTTTATCTATAAATGAACGAGTGAAACTGCACTCGCAATATACACAATTTGTCTATAAATGAACGAGTGAAACCGCACTTGCAATATACGCATTTTGTCTCGTGTATTCTATAATATCAATGACTTGTACAACCTTGCCACATTCGGTGTACGACACATTCTAGCACCTGTCGGAATGAATCGCAGCGTAAAGAGGGATTACAATTACTACTAAGAGATACCAAATGTACACAGTTGCAGAATTGACTGATACTATCGGGATATTATATGCAATAATATCACTGGACGACATATAAAACACGCCGTGCGATTTTGTACCACACCATGTGCGATTTTTCATGAAATATATGTACATAAACTGTGATATTATAATATGTAAATGATGTCGAAAGATAAGAAAAGTTTAATAGCTAATGTGGAATTGTATTCCGCATTTGTTATGACAATGTCAGAAACATTCGACGTCAATTACGGAAATATCGTAATTTGTGTCAATATATTTCATGGAGAGCACATGCTCTGACTAGTTTCGTATGTTCAATACTTTAATTCCTGTATGTACGTTGTATCACATTGTTACGTATACCTACACGTTTTTACACAGTTCGGAGCCTGGTGAGACCATGTAGCATCTGAGCCACAGGTTCGAATCGACTGCCCGTCAAGCTGGTAGTTTGTGTCGCAGGTGTACTCCACTTGGCAGTCTTCAAATGTACACTGCCCTGGGGTGCACGAGGAATCGCCCGCCGGGCACGGGGTTATGTAGGTGAGTGTTCCCGATGTAGGCGCGATCAGCGTATCACACTCTGAAATACGAATGACCATTTTACATGTAATACTTTTTCATACTTTATGCGCTGCCAGATACGGTTCGTATGGACGTGTAACTACTAACACGTGCATAGTGGCTGTAACTGGAGAAATGGGGCTTATGGGTTTTGCGATCAGGGAAGATCCAGATCAGCCTGTGTATCCACACAGTCCCATCAGGATCTGCACTGTTCGCCAGTCCATCAGTGAAACATCCGTCATGCTTCTAACTAGCACAATGTATCGTTATCATGGTACAGGGTTGTGCTTTTTCATAAGGAGCCACACTGGTCACAAATCTCATAAGCCCCGCTTCTCCAGTTCCAGCCACATATTAGTTATCCACACACATTTCAGATACAGAATGAATGTCTGTTCGTCTATTTACATGTTCATTTCATATTTATGCAACCGTGACAATCCAATAGTAACGTCGCTGATACATATAATTATAGTTACTCTCAGCTGTTGACAGACCTTTAAAAAAACAATAAAAAGTAAAAAAAGATAAAAAAAAATATAAGTATTATTGTCAATAGTATAGGTCGTAGGTACTAATTTGCAAATTGGATATAGAAAATATGCCTTTTCTACTATGCTGAATAGATAATTCATAGCACATAGTACTCCATGTATGACTCAGCAAATACTAAAATACAGAACTTTAAGGTAGCTGCAAATAATACGAGTTTGTGTGACATTAAAATACCAGATGGCCGCGGCCCGCATGTCGAACCCACCGAGGCATTTGATGGTCTCAGAGTATATTTATTTGAAGTTTGATGCCCAATAAGCATGCAAAGTTTCAAGAAAATCTGACTTTACGGTTATACAGATAGTAGGTATGTGAAATCCTTAACGCAAATTTTGACAGAAACGTTAACACAAACTTCTAAGTCAGTTGACCTTGACATTGGGGCACAGGGGCCGCATGAGTGGGATACAGAATAAATATATGGATGATGACTAATAAGCATATGAAGTTTCAAGTCAATGTGACTTAGGACTGCAGAGATATAAGGTATTTAAAAACTTTAACGCAGATTTCGGAAAGCAAACTTCTAAGTCATTTGACCTTGACCTTGGGCACAGCTGCCGCATGAATGGGATACAGCATGAATATATGGATCATGACTAATAAGCATATGAAGTTTCAAGTCAATGTGACTTAGGACTGCAGAGATATAAGGTATTTAACAACTTTAACTCAGATTTCGGACGGACGGACGGACGGACGCGCGGACTGACGCACGGCACCCGGACGTCATTGTGATCACTATGTCTGGCTTTCGGCAAGCGGGCTCGACAAAAAGTAGGTAATAGAACCGATGTAAGTTCCAATTATATTTCCTCAATCCAATCGGAGTCATCAGCAGGAACAGGATTCAAATGTGTAGTTGGCACATGTACTTATAATAGCATGTACATGTATATAGTAAAATGTATGACTTGTATAACTACTGAAATACACTATGTGTCATACGAGAACATGTGTGTCCAATCTGTAATACCGTCATCCTTTACCAGTGGAAGTGCACACCAGCGCATGCATCATGACCATTGCCTAATACATGCAGACATATTACTCCATTTGTCTCATTTGAGAGGCACCCATTACGATATTGTATTGTGTAAGTTAGTGAGACATTGTAGGTAATTATTTAACGTCAACTATTTCATAACAGTGACATTTCGTAGCCTGTAAGGTTGATATAGCATTTCATAATTTCCATATAAACAAAGAAATTGAATGTGCATGATCTTTCTAAAAGCATGCATGTGATCTTCAAATGTATCCACTATATTCATATAGCTGCTATGAACGCATAGTTACATAAACTATTTTGTCCATTATCTTTCAACAGTCGGTGTTCTTAATTGTAGCACACGTATTATTCTACACCTGTTGTGTCAAATTACCATACACCAAAAATGATGTAGCTTTGTAATCAACTTGTAATTTTTCCGATAGTCATATACCTGCATAACATTCGGTTAACAGCATCATTACATAAGTAGTATATAAGAGTCCCAATGATACCACCACCCTCTGAAATGCACCGGCTAACGCGCGGTGCCCCCCACCGCATGGTGGTATCATTTGTGGCTCTTATATACTACTTGGATTTCCCCCCACTGTTCGGCGGGTATGTATGAGAAGAATGGACCATATTTTTCACCTACCGCGAGACCACATATTTATGACATGAGAAGATACACCCTATTAGAGATAAGAATCCCTATGTTATACTCAGTATATATAATAACAATCTGTCATACGTTTATTACGAATAAAATAACAACTGACACCCTATTAAAGATAAGAAATCCATAAGTTATACTCAGTATATTACAGCAATCTGTCATAAATATCAACTGACACCCTTTTAAAGACAAGTTATCCATAAGTTATACTAATTATATTACAACAATCTGTCATACATTTATTACAAATAAAATATAAACTTACACCCTATTGAAGATAAAAATATATTGGTTATACTCAGTATAATGTCTACCATAAAGCAAATGAGAGAGCAAGCTAAGAGCTGGGGAATTTCCCTAAGAGGTTTGTGAGTCAAGAAAGATATAGCAGATAGGATAATTGACGCACGAGCCACCGTCTACGAGGAGAGGCTGCGGCGTGCGGTTTCGACCGGACGACTGCCCGCCGACCCCGAAAAACGCTTCTAGAAATTGGAGAACGAGACGACGGCCAGCCTGCGTGCCACTGCTTACGCGCAGCGTGTAAAAGAAGATCCCAGCGCACGTAGAAAACCCCTATGCAAGGCGTACTACAATAAGATTTATCAAGGGTTGGTGGGGAGACCTCCTAAGAGGAGGAGAGATATCGCCAGAGCTTTGGTGGAGGAGGGTCCCAGGATTCTCGCAGAAGAAGCCGAAGTTAGGGAAACTGTTGATAGGGGTAGGAGGAAGATAGTATGGACTTTCGAGAGGGGGGGGGGGGGGGGGGTAGATGGGGAGATCGCTAATCGCATAATGAATAAAATTCGCCCAGAGATGACCACGGCATGTTATCTGAGGTATTCGTGCTCGTATCGTATTAGGAACATCGAGAACGACGAAACGATGATCTATCACAAACAATCAAAGGGCAGTCCGTGGATAAACGAGATTTCCAAAGCGGAGAGTTGGATAACCGATAGAGAGAAAGGTCGAATGGACATCGACAAAGTTGATAGACCAAACACAAAATGGACCTTCGTTCGTTGGATATCGGTCGAGGTGAAGATGATCATCGATGCGCAACAACTTCTCATGGGAGAGGGAAAATTCCCAGACTGGTTAAGACAAAAAAAGGGAATGTATTCCGTCGACACGTACGACGACTACTTGTGTCTGTTTAGGTGCATAGCCATCCACCGACCGTGGAGGGAGACCAGACCGCTGTTGTGAGAAGGCACGAGCTGTGGCTCGCGAATACCTCGGGCACGATAACGGACCGGGTAGTAAGGGAATCCCCCTGTATGATATTCAGAAGGTAGAAGAGTGCTTCAAGATGGGCATTCGCGTTTACGAGCCCACCGCCGACGGAGTGTGGTACCTCATGAAGGTTCCGGCAAATTACGACGTGGTTGGGGAGAAGATAATTACAATAGGAATGTTTGGAGGTCACTCTTTCCTCATAACGAACCTCCGCAAGATGACGAACGAGTACGGGTGCACCGGATGTCAACAACGGTTCACAAAGTCGTGTAACATGCACAGGCACGCGACCACCTGCATGGGTGGGAAGACCGTGTTGACATGTCCAGGTAAGAGGGTAGAGAGACCACAGCCGGCCTACGAGAAGGCGTTCTATCCCAAGGGGTCAGCGAGCGAGAGGTCGATTCAATGGTTGAATAGAGAAGAAGAGAGGGTGGGAAAGCACATACATCACGCGAGATGCGGTCACGGTGGTGAGAGGTGGGTGGCCGGCGATCCGGTAGACGGTTACTGTCACGAGACTGAGACAGTGTTTCAGTTTCACGGATGCTACTGGCACGGGTGTCCGAGGCATTGCATGAGAGGTAACGCGAGTTCGCTGTACAGGAGGACGAAAATTCAAGACGCCAAGATAAGGAAGGCGGGTTACGAGCTGGTGGTGATGTGGGAGTGCGAGTGGTTGAATGAAGGGAATCCCCACCATCCACCACCACCGCGCGAGGAGGCGACGACTCTGTACCCTCACCAGATTGTCTACGACTTCGAGGCGCATCTCGACAAGTCAAAAACCACGCGACCCACCAAAGACCTGACCTTCGAGTCGAGCACGTTCCTATATCGGTGTCGTTGGGGGATACGATGCATGAAGGGATCACACACATATGCGAACGAGATCCCGACACGCTAGTCGAGAAGTTCGTGACCGAGCTGCAGATGAGAGGCAAGGCAATCAGGGAGGGGGTTGGGAATAAGCATCTGCCGGCCGACATAGATATGTTATCGAAGTCTCAGCAAGCAAAGATTATCTCTTCGATTGACCAAGTCCCGGTGGTGTGGTTCAACTGTAGCAGGTACGACCTGAACCTCACCACCGGTACCACGTACGACCGGTGGGTTAAGGCGTACGACTGTAAAATTGTAAAGTCTCACTTTTCATACGAGTGGTTCGATAGCGCGGACAAGCTCGACCATCCGGGGCTGCCAGACTATCCCGAGTGGTACTCGAAGTTGAAGGGTGAGTTCCTACTGTCGTTGTCCGAGTGGAAAGAGTGTAGAAAGGTATTCCGAGAAAATCGGGATAGAGACGTCAAGAATTGGTTGCAACACTACACACTTGGATGTAGGACCGTTCCTGGAGGCTCTGACTAAAATGACTGAGTTCTACAGGGGAAGAGGAGTGGATATACTCAAGGATGCTGTGTCTCTGTCCGGTGTATCCCTTCAGTACCTACTCCGTGGGTCGATCGATGGGAAGGCGGACACGCCCGAGCTGTGGTCGCCGAAGTCTGAAACTTACGAGATGATGAAGCAGGGATTGGTCGGTGGTCCGTCCATAGTATTCTCCAGATACGCCGAGTCTGGAAGGTCAACGATCATGGGTCAGGTGGGGAGTCGGGAGGAGAAGATGTGCAAGGCGGTGCTGGTGTACGATGTCAATGCTCTGTACCTGTCTACTCTGTCGAAGGGCATGCCGTGTGGTGAGGAGCAGATATGCACGTGTGACGACCCGGAAAGACAATCGTATATAGACTGTTTCGTGAGGAAGGTCAGGAGTGAAAAGTTGTTCGGATTTGCGGAGTTGGATATAGAGGTCCCGGAAACGTTGAGAGACAAGTTCTCGGAAATGTCACCGCTGTTTGTTAATCGAGAAGTCGATGAGAACGAGGTCCCAAAGCACATGAAGGACTACCTGGCCGGGACCGGGAGGAAAAGAGTCGAAGGACAGAGAAAGCTCGTGGGGGCAATGTCCGCCAAGAAGATGATTATATACTCCCCACTGCTAAAGTGGTATCTGGAGCACGGTCTGATCGTCAAGGCGGTGCATAGGGCGATTGACTAGACACCCGGCAAACCGTTTCAATGGTTCGTTAAAGAGGTCACCGCTGCCAGACGGACGGGGGACGTATATTCAAACTGGTTGGCAACGCGTGTTGTGGCAAGCTGATAGAGGCACAAGAGAGACACCTGAACACCACATATACGAAGGATTAGAAGACTGTCAACCGGGCACTGAGGTCGGCGTGGTTCGAAGACTTGGAGGAGATTGGGGAGGCTTACGAGATATCGAGCAGGAAGACTCGAGTGGTGATCAACAGACCGTTTCAGTGTGGCATAGCGGTCTACCAGTTAGCCAAGCTCCGCATGCTGGAGTTCTACTACGACTTCTTGGACAAGTACGTGGATCGCGGAGATTTCGAGCTGATACAGATGGACACTGACAGCATGTACTTCGCGCTATCGGAGAAGACGCTGGCGGCGGTGGTGAGAAAGAATATGAAAAGAAAGTTCAATAAGGAGAAGACCGAGTGGTTGGCGTGGGACGTGTGGAGCAACAGAACTCCAGGATTGTTCAAGCTGGAATTCGAAGGGGGATAGAGCCATCGCTCTGTGTAGCAAGTGTTACTACGTGAGTGGTGATGGAAACTCTAAGCACTCGGCCAAGCGGATGTCGAAGAGATCTAACGATCTGACTTGGGGAAGGTACAAGGGTGCTCTCGAAGGGGGTATGGATATGGCGGAGAACAGGGAATTCCGAATGATTAACGGGGTGATGAAGACGTACAAGCAGGAAAAGTTGGGGTTGTCGGCGTACTACGACAAGAGGAGAGTGATGGAAGACGGGTTCCGAGCATATAGGATAAGTAAAAAAAAAGAAAAAAAAGAAAAAAAAACTCTGATAAAAAAAAGAAGAGAATACTAAAGACTCTGACGATCCGGGGGTAGCTGGGTGTCAGAAGGCACCATAAGAAGTTATTGGAGAACAAACCCTCGAGATGGCCCATCATCCAAATAGTAGAGCACGGGCTCATCAGGTTTGGTAATAGATCGATCTAGATGATATACATTGAGAGACCACACGGGATCAGTCGCGCGGCGGCTGCCACCTTCGAGCTCTCCCGGTTGATAGAGGTACCGGACGTCAATATCCGATGGAAGCCGTTGCTCCTCTAAACCAACGGGTCGCCCGCGCGAGACGGCAGAGGGCTTGCTCGTCACCCTTTTAAACTTGATAGCATCTACAGGCTTCTTACCTATCAATCTGGTCACCTCTCCGTTCAGTGCGGAGACCACGGCGGGCAGTCTGGCCACCCACTCGGTCGATCGTGAATGAGGGTCTTCAAGTTCTTTGGCGTATTGGTGTCCGAACAGTCTCTCAGCCAGGGTTCGATTGAAGCGCTCCACGATCCCCTGGTCCCGGTGGATGTTGACGCGGCCGCGTCTGACAGAAACGTTGTGCCTAGACAATAGATGAGAGACAGCGCCCATGAACTCGCGGCCGGGATCGACCTGGAGAAGATTCGGCCATTTGAGAGGACTCCTCTTATATATTCTGGAAAGAGCCTCGGCCACCTCCTTAGACACTTTAGTGGCCAACGGCTCAGCCCCCTTATAACGACTCGCTACGTCAACGATTGTCAGTGCGTACTTGTACGTCTTGCGACCGACGCGATCGTGAGGGAGAAACAGGAGATCCGCTTGGTGAACTTGGTTCGGTACCGGCACGTCGAATTTCGGCGCGGAATATTGTGAGGCGCGGGTAAATAGATCTGCCAGATGGCCTGCTTCTTGAGCCCTTCCTTGACAGCGTTTTCTGAAACCTTGGTCGCCGCCGCGAGGTTCTTGATGGCAGCGAGTCCCTTCCAGTAGCCGCGGGGGCTGTAGTATGTGTTTGCCAGCTTGCGCGCTAGGCGAACCGATAGTTTGGTATCAAGTTTGCGCGTGTTCATCGTATGCGAAGTATTCTAATATATCGGACAATCTCCAACATGCCCTCGCCAGATCGTCCGGTAACTGCGTCGATAATAATAAACCTTTGTTTATTCGATTGGTACAATTGCGATTGGGGGTTAAGTTCTGAAGGAACTTGGGAAAATCTAATTCATCCAATCCACCAGGATTGGTGGAGGAATATAACATCCGCTTTGCGAAAAGGGTGGGCACTTTTTTGTTCTCGCGCCACGTCTCGAGAGAATCTCGGGCCAGATGAATCATACTCTTTGCACCGGGTAAACTATATTTAAGGGATGTGTAGCCTACATCAATCATAGCAAAATAAAGTTCGTCAATTGGATATAGTAGATGACGATACCAACCACACCCATTCCCACGACAATGAACGCGATCTCGCGGTCTTTTTGGGGTTCTGACGGTACATAGAAATCTGAAAGTTGGGGCTCGCGATCCAGTCCCAATTTCATTGGATCGAGACTTTTATGTGGATATGCCAGCGCGTACTCGCGGTTGGCTTCTTCAACGTTCTGAAAAGTTTTTGCGGCGTGATTTTCGCGGCGAAGCTCTTCGTTGACCCAGTCCAGATGAGCGGTTCGTTTTTTCGACCATGTTTCCTTTGCGCTATTGAGTTGTTCTACAGCTAAATCGTGACGCTTGCGCTCCTCATCCACGTTCGAGCTTCTCATTTTAGAGAATATAAAGTTGCTACCGCTGAACGCCAATACGTTTACAAGCGTACCACCTACTATTACTGCGATTGAAGCCATTTATTTCCATATATTAACGGGTAGAATTCCAGCTTTAATTAGATAATCTCGGGTCCAAACTTCGGCCGCTACATCTAAGGTCGCGAGCCCTATGTCTCTCACAGTAAAGTCCAATTTGGGAGCGGACCCTCCTAGGGCCATCTTTGATAGTCGAGCATACCCGATACTGAAACCCGATATCACCACGGCGTGATAAAGCCATTGTTCAGCCATTGTTGATAATTATAATTATTGCAAAAAAAAGGGATCGCGATCAATGTTTAAATGGGGCGCATCCAATCGTGATTGGTGTTTCGTAACTGTTTTTGGATGAATTGATGGGGGTTGTTTTTTCGATAAGGATTGGTGTAATAGGGGGTATTTCCACACGCACAGGGCACCAACAACTGCCAGACCACCACCAACAACCCAACTCCAATTCGTGAATTGGGGTTCAATCGGATTCGTACAACCTCGATTGGGTGTTGAGTGTGCTTCCAATTCGTGAATTGGGGGTGTTGTTGTACTCAACACTGTTGAACCTGCTTGCTCTGTCTTCAGATGTTTTGCTGTCTCTGTCCCCGATTGCAACGACTGTTTAGCCTCTCTAAGCTCGGCGAGTATTTTATCTTTTTTAACTTTTCGGGTAGCAGCCGCCGCCCGCCCAGCTGCCTGTCTTTTGGGATTTTTTATATGCGGTATGTCATCCAGTGGCGGAGTAACACTCGGGTTCGATTGTGTTGGAGCAATCGGGTTCAACACCGTCACTCTCGCAGGTGTGTCTCGTGTCATCATTTATGTTATTAATATTAGGGCTTATAGTTCGTGGGCATATATGTCCAAATTGACAGTGTTTACCCGTGGTCAACGCGGTTGTCAGTGGAGCTAAGTACATTCCAAACTTGTGATAAATTGAGCAGCAGGCTGTTCTAAGAGTGTGTCCTATAAAAGGGTTAGTCTCTAGATCGTGAATCAACCCCTCGGTGTTTGGTATAGGGAGAAGTATACTAACGGCGGTAGCGTACAAATGAATAGCCGCCGATCCAAAAGTTTTTGTCATCTCTGCTCTCAATTTGGATTCGTATCGCGCATACATTTTATCGATCTCCGCATCTGACATCTTATCCACCTGACAAATTGAGAGACGCCTACCAAGATAATGCTCCGATTGTCCCCCAGCAATCAGCTCAGCTAGCTGCTCGCGTCGCGCCGCATTTTCATTGCGTCGTTGCACTCAACCCAATCGAAATTGGAGTTGATCCCGATTGCTCTGTCGGAGTTGATGTTTCATTATCTTTCAGGAAAGATACCGTGTCGGCAGTCGGAGTTGAGGTTTCTTCCATTAGCTGATCGAGTTCGTCGCAGTTCATTTTTACTAATTTTCTTAAAATTAATTTAACTATTCTAACAAGTCTCATCACTTTAACGTACTGCCAAGCGCACCACCCGATACATATGATCACCATTATGCTCGCAACAAAGCTCGCAGCGGAGCACCAAATTGTTAACATTGTTAACCATTGTTCAGCATTTGTCCAACATTCGTTAAGTATTTGTTCAGCATTGTTCAGCAATTGTTAAGCATTGTTAAGCAATTGCTAAGCATTGTTCAGCAATTGCTAAGCATTGTTAAGCATTGCAATAGCTTATTACTTTGCAATTTTCTTAAAATTAATTAATTGATAACTTTATAAGCAGTTGGTTGATCAGTCTTTAGCAGAAGCTTGGCGTGCTTAGTTTCCGAAAGCATCTGTCGAACCTCCAGGCGCTCCTCGCGCGTTGGGATAACGTCATTCTCTCGAAGACAGTCATCGAATGAGTCTCGGTCCTTGCAGTGAAAGAGGGCGACCAATTTCGTTTGCTCGCGCAGATCCTTCAGGACGGCGTTGTACTTTTGAGTGGATATCCAAACGCTTTGTCAGAAAATGCGAGCTCGGAGAGCATGTCCTTCTTTTTGGTCATCGCCGCCTTGACCGAGCAATCGTCAATCACGTATAGGGTGGGCTCACCCTGGAATATTTGGTATAAACCACGCAACCAATCGTGAAGCCTATCACCGAAGTCAATAACCTCAGGGTCGTTCCATATCCACGGGCGCCGCTGATAAGTATCGTTGTGCCGCACAGTGGGACACAGGATCACAATGTGACGAAAGGCATCGCGGTAGGACTCCTCGAGCAAGTCGAGGATGAAAACCGTTTTTCCACATCCTGTCTGCCCACATATTATGGCAGAGTGAGCATCTCCAATCGTGAATTGGTATTGATTGCTAATTTTCTTAATATTTTCAAAATTATTAATTAATAAATCGTTAGATGATTTTTTTATTAAATCAGTAGAGTGCTGAGACGTATCGGCCATCTTCGATGTTGAGTTGTGCGTCTGTAATTATATATAAATACACGTTCAATGGCTCGGCTCCGTCCGCCTCTTTGGTTATCTGGATCGTCACACCCTCACTAGCGTTCTCAACTTGGTGTCCGCTACCGTGTATTTGGTCATCGTCGCTGGCTCGCATGTCTTAGCCACAACGCGTATTTGGTATTCAGGAACTCCGCGAGGGAGACGGCCGAGAGATGCAGGGTTTTGGCAACTGCTGCAACCTCCGGAGAGCGCTTAGAGCCGGCAGCAAACTGCTTTCTTACTTCATCCCACTGCTGGTGCGCGCGAAGACCCGCGCTGTAGAGTTGATTGGGTACTCCCTCGATCGTCACCTCTACCTTCGTGATTTTGGGGTTATAGAATTTGTCGGTTTTTCTAGCACCGAACGCGAACCGAGCATCCTCGAACAACATCAGTATACATTTCATCGAGCGGGCGGGTACGTTGATATTGATATTCCACAATGTGTCGCCTTTGTCTTTCGTCATCTTGCGATGGCGAAGAACTCGGTCGTAAAGTATGGCAACGCGCCCGGCGTACTGGGTTCTGATCAATCGCGCGAGTTCGGGCATCGTGACCATGTCGTACTCCAGCGAAACATTATCGATCGTATACGTTGATATCATGTCGGTGGCTGTGAGAACTCGGCCGTAGTCGTTGAACGTTAGTTCGTATTCGAGGCGGTCAGCCAAAGCATTCTGATAGTAGGGCATGTGACTCTCCAGCAACTCAAAGTCGAACGGGATGTAGAAGCGGTTGCCGTAAGCACCCGCGACCGCGTTGTCGCTCGCGTTGTTATCTGCCTTGTTACCAGCCCCGATTCTTAGTTTGGTTACGTTCTTATTTTTGCTGGTGTCAATACCCTGATAGACAGCGTTTTCGCGCTATTGCGTCGTCTTCCATAGGTCCTGATAACAATGGTAGACGTCACTGTCATCGATCGACATCACCTCATTACCAGAAATCTTTATCATGGTCTTCTTGACTATGGCGCGACCCAGGTTCTGAACGACGGTTCGGTCCGCGTCCGTCGACGTCAGTGAAATATTGAAAGCGAGGCGAACAGTCCCCGGCACAATGACGTCGTTAGCTCCGAGGTTGGGGAAGCGGACCAAGAGCTGCTGGTTCTGGTCGATCGTCGATGGGTTGTTCGTAATAACGACAATCTGTCTCACGCCTTTTGCCCCGAGGGGCTCACGCAGTCTGCGGTATGGATTGAGTTTGCGACCGTATTGACTCGAAGACATAATTTAGTGAAACTATATTAAACCCATATGGTTTTGTCTTTAATACATAATTAATATGGCTGATTACGATATTGACATGGATGAAATCGGCAGAGACGATTTCCGCGATGATGATGACATCGATGATGACATCGATAACTATGACGAAACGACCTTCATAGAGACACCAGCACCCAAAAATACACCTTTGTTTGTTCCAGGCGAACCACGACATACGCCTTTGGTTGATCCAGGCGCATCTTTGTTTGTTCCAGACGCACAAGGAACTTCATCTCCTGGTGTCCCTATGTGAGAGGCCTCACCCGAGACTCCGGCATGGGCGGGCGGTGCAGAGATTCCTGCGGGGATCTCCAAGGATGAGCTGGCGCCTCTCATGGAAACGGAGTCTCGGGTGAAACGGTGGGAGAGTAAGGTGTCTGAACACGGCATCAATGCCGCGTTGGAGTTCCGCAGCACTAAAAGAGGAGACCTGTGGGTTAAATGGGGCAAGAGCTGGAAGTTGCTGACGTACAAGAACGACCCGACCCGGTTACTCGGGGCCTCTTCCTTGAACCGATATGGAGTACTCTTCGCTCGAGCTCTCGGAATGATCGATGATCGGGCGCAGCTGCCTCAACAAATGGTAAAAACCCTACTGTCTACCGACGAAACGCTGGTGAAGACTGCCGCCGCTATAGAAACGAGCGATATCAGCGAGGTCCCTCGTATTGCCACCGACGCTATTAACACAGTGGAAACCACGGTCAACGAATTAAACGGCACTAAGTATGACCCACCATTACCTCTTCGCGAACTCCTGGGACTCGATAAGGTTCTGCAAACGGTCCGGGGCGAACTGGTCAATAACCTCTCCAAACTCACGGTGCTGGACGAACATATCGCGCTAGAAGAAAGAAAACTTGGGGAAGTCTGTGACGATAGAGAATCTACCGAGCGGATCAACAAACTCCTGCGGTCGTTGAGGGACGAAAGAGAAGCTCGCTTGGAGGTTGTCTCGAATAACCGTGAGGTACTTTCCGGCCAAATAAGTCGGAGCCACGAAACAATCTCGAGGGTCCTGCACGAGGACACGACACTCGGTGAGCGTCTTCGCACTCTGTTCAGAGAGAAGGGCGGCACGATAGTAACCATCATCGCAGCTTTCAGCATGATTATATCGACCTTAATTCTATCTATATCGTCTCTATTTGTAGCTGTCAATGCTGGTGCTGCACCAGCACCCGCACCAGCACCAGCACCAGCACCCGCGCCATCCGGCGGAGCCAAGGAGTGTGTAAAAGAACAACTAAAAGCCCTCGCCAGTCTCCTGGCTAAATTAGCAGGAAAGTTGGCTGCCGCGCTGCCTGGTTTGATAGGAGGTCTCCTCTCCTTCTTGTTATCTATATTATCAAAAACGGTCGGATGGCTCGCCGAGAATGCTTGGGCTTTAATCGTGGCAATCGCCGGTCTCCTACTATTCTTCGCCAGAGAGTTCCTAAAACCAAAGCGCAAATAGTCCGATCGCCACGAGGGCAACAACGAGCGCTAATTTCTCCTCCTCGTGTGTTGTGCTTCCAATCTCGATTGGTGTTTCCGCTCCTGTTCCAATTACGATTGGATTAGGGGGACTCGATGGTGCATCCAATTTACGAATTGGGGTGGGTGTATCCAATTCAGCCACGATTGGATGAATTGGGGGTTTTATGAAATCTTTTTCAAATTTATTTGAATTTTCACCTCCGCTCCCGATCATTTTGGGGGTGCGCTTGATGATATCCGTGTTCACGTTACCGTTGTGGCCGATTTTTTGATTGGCGGTGGCGATTACGTTTTCATTATTGTAACCGTCAACCGGGTCGTCTCGTAGTATCATATTGCTCGGCGCCATATAAAGACCTATTCCAAATACATAGTCTACTGGGGTGCTGGCATTCTGCAAAATGTCTTGATAATTCTGGATCGCCTTCTCCAGGTCCACCCTAGCTGAGATGGCGTCCTCTACAAGTGTTAAGAATTGTTTTTGTGCATCAAACGCTGTTCCCGTGCCCAGTATTGAACTGCCAGTTTGCTTCTGTGCGCCGAGGATGGCCCAGACATACCTGCGAATGGAGTCGTTGACGCGAGTAACCCCGGCATGCGTGAACCCTAGACCCGTATCTAACATAAATGTACCCCACGCGTTCTGAACCTCAGCAGCCTGCTGTATGTAATCGACGTGAGCCCGTTTCGGAGGTAACATTTTACAAGAAAACACGCCGCAGTGCCGACCTCCAGACACTTCCGGCCCGAAAGTCATCGTCGCGGGGTCAAAATTCCCGGCATTCCGACTGACGATGTGGTCGCCGGAGTGATCGTGTCTAAAATCAGTCTGCGTCCAATTCCCGGACTGGCCCCGAATGAGAACGTCGCCGAGGCCGGTGGTGGTAGGAAATGCTTTCTGTCTCCAGTCCGCGTCTTTTGAAACGTTAAATTCGTTACACAGTCTTTCAAACGCCATACCGTCGTATGCGTTGGAAATGGGATCACAGGCGTCGTCTTGAGGTAGTGAAATACGTAGTTCTTTGAGAATCCTCCTAATAGTATAATACGCATGAAAGTTGTAGACACTTCGGAGCATGACATTCTTGGATGCCAGATGGTCTTTATGTGAAACTCCACACCCGGCTGTTACGCACCATACAGCGAAATTTATTTGGTTCTGCCAAAACTGCATCGGTGTTGCTTTCCACCCGTTTACCGCCTCCATCGTAGTAATCTAGGGCAGCCTATATTGTTCAAAGATGTTAGGGAAATTGGTGACAAAGCCACTGTCCGGTCTAACCGTTACGGTTGGGTGTACAAGGTGGTTAACAACGTCTTTGCATTAGAATTAAAGCTAAATGCTTTGGTATCCATTGAAAGATATTATTATGTTTGCTACTATCACTAATGTTCAAAAAGGGAGTTGTGAACTTCAAAAGTTAATAGACAACTGCTACGGACAACGCCGGATAGGCCTTAGATCAATCACCTTCACGGTAGGCTGGCAGAACATCGAAACGCTCGAGTTTTTCACATTAGATGTCGAGGGCGTAAGCCCTGTGGCTTTCGGAAACTACGTCATAGATGCTCCAAATACCTCAGGATTTCGTAGAACTCCAGATGCTATCGTACCTAAGGGTTTTTGGAGTTTCAGAGATCTCCAAGCTTTTGTCGCGGCGAAGATTCCCGATATAGTCACTCTCGCAATCTCGAAAGCCACGGGGCTCACGACATTGACCGTTGAGAGGCGTTTAAGGATCTCACAGGGTTGGGCTCACTGTTAGGATTTAAAATAACATACCCTTACAACGATGACGGAGTGTTTGATCCGGGCGAGCACGTCGGCACGACCCCAGTAAACTTCGCCGTCACGAAAACTCTCGGGGTGCACCTGGATCGGGTGAACACATCGTACAACACGGTAGACGGTACTCGCAGCACATTACTGAAAACCGTGCCCGCCAGCGACTGTTTCTTTGGTGAGACCCTAACCTTAGACTTCCCACACCCCGAGATGAAAGTTTTGGAATCGGGACACATCCACGAGTTGAAGTTTTCTATTCTTGATGATAAAGGGCGAGAGTTGAAGAACGATTACCCGATTTCGGTCGTCCTAGAAATTTCAAATTAATTCATTTTGAAAAAATTATTTAGAATTAAACGCATGTTCGTAATTTATATATATATATATATATATATATATATATATATATATATATATATATATTATCAACATTATTGAAAATGAGTATATACGGACCAGGTTGTTCTTCCAATTCCAATCGGGATTGGGTGACAAATTCAAAGAATTTGGAACCGGCAGAAGGGGGATTCATGCCGACAGAGGGCGACTTTTTAACTACCCAAAAATCAAAGACCTTGATCAATAGAACTATATTGGTGGTCACGGACGAGATTCACAAGAGTCTACTATCACAACTTAGAGAATATGCCCTGGCTGTGAAAACACAAAGTCGTGAAGAAACGCATACGGAACTAAACGAACTAGGTGAAAAAATAACCAAATTTCGAAAAGAGGCCCGGTTGGGGATTGATAAAGTCCGAGAAGACCACCAGGCGGACCTTACGGAGGCTTATGATGTGTTGCGCTTAGAGGGCTCTCTCATCAGAGAAGCGGCACTTACTGAATTAGACGGGATTTTCGAAAAGAGACCCGGTTGGGTATTGAGGGAGTCCGAGAAGACCGCCAGGCGGCCCTTACGGAGGCTTATGATGCGCTGCGCTCAGAGGACTCTCATCAGAGAGAAGCGGCACTTACCGAACTAGGAAAACAAATAACCACATTTCGAAAAGAGGCCAGGTCGGGTATTGATAAAGTCCGAGGAGACCACCAGGCGGACCTTACGGAGGCTTATGATGCGTTGCGCTCAGAGGACTCTCTCATCAGAGAAGCGGCACTTACTGAACTAGACAAAAAAATAACCGAATTTCGAAAGGAGGCTCGGTTGGGTGTTGAGGGGGTCCGAACGGGTATTGAGAACGCCTGAGAAGACCACCAGGCGGCCCTTGCGAAGGCTTATGAGGTGTTGCGCTCAGAGGACTCTCTCATCAGAGAAGCGGCGGTTGCTGAACTAGACAGAAAAGTAACCGAATTTCGAAAGGAGGCTCGGTTGGGGGTTGAGGGGGTCCGAACGGGTATTGAGAACGCCCGAGAAGACCACCAGGCGGCCCTTGCGTAGGCTTATGAGGTGTTACGCTCAGAGGACTCTCTCATCAGAGAAGCGGCGGTTGCTGAACTAGACGGAAAAATAACCGAATTTCAAAAAGATGCCCTGTCGGGTGTTGAAAAAGCCCTAGAAGGCCACCAGGCGACCATTACGGAGGCTTATGATGCGTTGCGCTTAGAGGACTCTCTCAGCAGAGAAGCGGCACTTACCGAACTAGACTGTAAAATAACCGAAGTTTCTGATAAACTGAAACATGCTCGAAGAGCAGCGACCAAAGCGCTTGAGGAGACCGCTGAAAAGGTTCGTGCTGAGGCCCATACCTCTATCGGGGGGCTTGCCGGATTGTTAAAAACAATGAAAACGCAAAAACGTGTGATAACAGTTTGGGCTGAGAAGCGGGGCTCATTGGTTGAGGGGCTCCCTGAATATTCGTTCGGTGCCAAAGCGAGTAATAAATGTGGGGATACACTATGACAGCTCCATGTACACTTCTCGAATGGCGGTCTGCTCGGTTAGTGCTAATGGTAAACCTATGGGCGCGGTCACGATAAATCTCGTAGTAGATGGGGAAGAACGGGCAATTGGAGTCACTAAACCCGCTGGAGATAGTTCGTCGGTGGTTTCGTTCGCCGGTGACGGATCTAATTAGACTTTCCGAAGGTAGTGTTATTAACTTTGTTACGAAAATCGCTAACCCAGAGAGTTCTTCCACTATTGTCTCATTGTTAATTGAACTTAATTTGTAAATATTAATATATTGAAAATCATGAACGAATCACCGCTTCCAATTGTCAATACCACTCCATCAACACTGTATCCAATTAACGAAAGAAGTTCAGATTTTAGGTTGAATAATATCGTCGTTATGCAGGATATTTTAGTTAGAGAATATAGAAATAGAAAAAGACACGCTAAACAATATAAGCACGCGGAGAATATAGCTGAAGCATCTAGTACGGTTCTGGCAAGTTTATCTGTAATGAGTGGTGCGGGGACTGCTGCAACGCTATCTACAATTGTAACGGTTCCACTTGCAGGGGTTTTGAGTGGAATTACCGTTTTATCTGGAATACTTTGTATGGTAATTAGGGCGTCGGGTGGAAAACTCGAGAAAAAATGTAGAAAACATGATAGAATATCCGTTCTCGCCAGGTCTAAGAAAAATAGCATCGACGTTATAGTGTCCAAAGCGTTGGCCGATAAGAAAATATCAAATTTAGAGTTTGAATCCGTGGTGGAAGAAATGGGGAGATATGAAAAATTAAAAAATGATATTAGAATCAAAGCACACGCCACCATGCCCAAGCTTGAGTGTACTGATTGGGATAAATTTAGGGTAGAACTTGGAGATAAA
This sequence comes from Conchocele bisecta, assembly GCA_029237695.1. Lineage (NCBI taxonomy): Eukaryota > Metazoa > Mollusca > Bivalvia > Lucinida > Thyasiridae > Conchocele > Conchocele bisecta. The sequence continues at coordinate 81,652,957 of CM055270.1, forward strand.
GTCGGAGGAAATTAATATTTTTATTAAATAACTAATTTAATAATTTTCTTTAAATTAATTATAAAATTAATTATAAAATTAATTATATTGGTGAAGTAAACAATTTATTAATTAATTTTAGGAAAATTATTAACAATTTAAAAAAAAAAGAAAACATTTTTTAGGTCCACCGAGGCTCGAACCTGCACCAGCAAACCCCTGACTTTGTTGGTGAAAATAGTTGTGTTTTATTTGTTTTCTTATATTAATTAATTATTACGTTTTCTATGTAATTATAGGGGATGTTCAGCTTTAAGTTATTAATAATTTTATAATTAATTTAAAGAAAATTATAAAATTAATTATAAATTTATTAAAATAATGAACCATCCCGTAAATTCGTTAACCTCTCTAAATGTTTATAAATAACCTGTGTACACACCGCCTGTGTAAATCGATAATTGTACAACACAAGGTAATGTTTATCATAACAGCCTTCGTGGTCGTGTGGGTTAAGGGGATAATGCATAGAGACGAGGGTCGTGGGTTCGGGCCTCGGTGGGAGCTAAATCTTTTTTATTTCTATCTCTATAAATGTGGTCGCTATGGTAAACAACTGCATGACAACGGCGTTCCTATCCGACCGCTCGAGGTTGATGAAAAATAAATTCAGATTGCCAGTTTACATACCATCGATAAGGAAAAATACACTCAAAGTATGACAACGGCGTTCCTATCCGACCGCTCGAGGTTGATGAAAAATAATTCCAGATAGCCCGTTTACATACCTTCGATAAGGAAAATACACTCGGCTATAAATTAATTATTAGTTTTTTTTTCCTGTTCAATAATAATTTTTCAATATCTTTATAAGGGATATCGTAGAAATGTACATTCGTAAACGAATCGTTGGGTTTTAACAATTTTATATAATACACCTTAGTTTCATATCCGATACGCATTATCCGTCTTAATGTTTGTATTTGCCTCTTGTATAGTTGACATAATTGCCGGTATAATATTGTAAATGCAACGTTTTTATCGGAGCGTAATAAATTACGCTGGTATTTCATGTATTCGATATCGCATAGTGTTCTCATTTTATAGAATTTATATACAGGATCATAACCCCCGTAAGCTTCGTAAACTTCTTCAACACAGTCATTAAAAACTTTCAATTCAAATTGTATTGTATTATCCATTTTCTCTAATAATATTGGTACTTGTTTTTTCTGTTCAATTTTCCAATTTTATAAAATTAGTTTGATAATGTTTTTGTACAGTGTTTTAATGCTGTAGAAACACCGTGACTTATTAGAACGATTCTATCTTTCTAACTGACTTTCCGATTTGAATTATTACTAAACGATAATACTTGCAAGCACGTAATCCCTTGTTAACCATTCGATGAGTAGCCTGAGTGCCACCGCATGGTGGACATAGCAATGACTCGGCTTTGGTCCCTACCCCACAATGCCGACATGGGCGAGGCGAAACGGAACCTCTTCGCATCCATGCACGGTGATGTTTGCAATATTCGTAAATACCGCTGCGATGACACCTCTCGTGACTGCCTGTCTTCAACCACGCACACTTAACTAGAACCATTATGTTAGTATATATACTGAGTATAACATAGGGATTCTTATCTCTAATAGGGTGTATCTTCTCATGTCATAAATATATGGTCTCGCGGTTGATGAAAAATATGGTCCATTCTTCTCATACATACCCGCCGAACAGTGGGGGGAAATCCAAGTAGTATATAAGAGTCACAAATGATACCACCAGGCGGTGGGGGGGGGGGGGCACCGCGCGTTAGCCGGTGCCTTTCAGAAGGTGGTGGTATCATTGGGACTCTTATATACTACTACATATTTCAAATATACAAGTACATGGCTTATATGTAGTCTTTGTATTTCATACTGTGCCGAAATGTATATGTGACAAATGTGGCTAAACGTATCTATGACTTCTAAAAAGATGTGTATGTCCTCCAAGCTCATGTATATAATTACATATAAAGCCATTCCGGGGTATTCACACATCAATCTAGTCCAGTTTAAGAAGTATGCACATCTGACCGACATACATATAACTACAAGACAAACAGGATAACATATGTAGTGGTATAATTATTTCAGGTGATCCAGATAGAAACTCATACAACAGTAGGACAATAATAGTACACAAAGGATGTGCCAATTTCACGAAATCCATAAATTTATAATTTTACTGCAGTCAAATCATGTGTATTACACAAGCTCATGTGTTACCACGTATAGCCACACATACTCATAGGACCATCAATGTACGTTTAAATCCCCATGAATGATAACGTACCGGTATCTCCATAAAATATTATGCAATGTATCAAAATGTTCATCTAAACAATATTACGCAGGCGTTCAGGTTCAGGTTTGTGGAATGCATTTTCTGCCGCATTGTACCACAGTTGTGTATTTTGCTGGCTCTTTGGTGTCATTGGAATATATACTTCTCTATTTTACAACGGGTATTGTCATTCTAATCATCTAACAAGTGTATAATCATGTACCATGTGTCTATTTTGCCTTGTATAGGTCGCAATAGTGTATAAGACGCATCCCTATTTTCAGTCCAAAATCTGGGGGAAAATGTCTACATGAGAATATAAGACGCACCCAATGTTCCTAATATAATTAAATAAAAAATAAAAAACAAATCGCCAAGTTGTTATTTATTCCCCGTTTTTTTATTAGTACCTTGGACGTTTTTGTCTGTATTTTCCCTATCATAGTTTGCTATGTCCGTAATTTGCCGACTCTATGTCCGTGAACAAAAGTGCTCTTGTATCCAAACGTATGTATAAGACGCAGGGGCTTTGTCCAATGAAAATCTGGGTAAATAAAGTGCGTCTAATGCACGGCAAAATACGGTATTTACTGGATGCATAATTATATGTACATTTTACCAGTTTAGTGCATACAGATTACACGTAGCCATTGCCTCCATATACCCATATGTGACATTGAATTCACATAACAATCCATATGGTTGTCTTTTAAATTTAATACACCCCTGATGGACAATCATATTCCATAACTATAACAACCAGAGACATGTATTCGAGTATCTGTCATGGGCTGGCATATTTTTGTGTCATCGCAAGATGCGGGACCACCTCGGGCTAAGGGTATTATCAACTAGTTGAAGAAATTGAAGCTGTATTAAAAGTGTACATATTATAGATCGGTAAAGTTCACATCCTAATTGCAAAAACCACCATTTTGATGGTCATCCTGAAACTGACAGTCATGGTGAAACTGGGTATGAAGGTGTTCTGGGTATATTAGTTTCAATAATGTTTGATTATACAAATAAATACAGCACATGTAGTGGTTAATGTAGAACTGATTACACCAGTGACTGTATGAGTTACATACCGTTACCATGTGCTATATTTATTTTCCAATGTTTGCAACTCACGACCAAGGATTAATTTAAATTATTAACACATGTGAAGACATATGCGGATGCTTAATGTGGGCGAAAGACATGCATGTTTGCAATAAGCATACCCATACCATTATTTATACCATACTACATACAGCCTTAAGAAATGATCATCATGCTCGCTTATTTGCGAGAAGTCGTTACCAATTGCATTAACTAGACAGCCCAATAATAACATTGTTTTTCTTGTCAACAGTTAATCCATTTTGGAAACACTTAGTAATAGTTCTTCAATACTCAAACTGATTTTTCTTTCAAAATAAGCAGAATATCACACTCTAAGCATAACAAGGTTAGTGTTGTTTAATTACTGAAAACTGCAGCTTCATCGTCAATATTATTGAAAATCTGATCGTTTTGGCGGCCATTTTGAATATATAATTATAGCACTGTATACCTGGATATGTATATATTATTAAATTATAATTATTTGATTTGCATACCTCAAACTGGTATGTATACATGTAATATGTACATGAAATGTTGCTTATAACAACAGTAAAGAATAGAACAAAACAAGCCCATTTTGGGGACCATTTTGACTTTTCTGACAATTCTGGAAGGATAAAACATCACTATCTCCTGTGTGTTTCCATTTATTTGTGAGAGAAAGCAATGTATATGTGTTTCAACTTTATGAATGTCTGTAGTTGTTCGTAACAGCTCACGACTCGCAGAATAATGTTGTAAAACAGGCTATTTCGGCAGACATTTTTAAATATATTGCCATTTGCTGTTATAATTAAATGTAAGATGTATTCTAAATAATTTTACATTAGAATTGTGACTAAATGATAGCAATTTACCCGGTTAATATTGATCACAGTTAACAGTCCTTAAGAAAACTATATAATAATGTTCGGAGGCAATCTAGGCCAGGCCCACTTATGTATAAAAGTAACCTACCAGGGGTACAGAATGGCGTGTTACCGCCGTGATCGTAGTTCAATGCGCCGTCCGTCTGGCACGTGACAATACCTATGCCCACCTATGTATAAATGCAACCTACCCGCGGTACAGAATGGTGTGTTACTGCCGTGCTCGTAACATACCTTGAGTACAGAATGGCATGTTACCGCCGTGATCGTAGTTCCATGCGCCGTCCGTCTGACACGTGACAATGCCTATGCCCACCTATGTATAAATGTAACCTACCCGCGGTACAGAATGGCGTGTTACAGCCATGCTCGTAGTTCCAGTCGCCGTCTGTCTAGCACGTCGCAATGCCTAGCCCCACAAGGACATAACCGTCGTTACAGGCAACTTCTGGCCATTTGCATCAAAACATGCACGAAAAATATCGTTAAACGTGTGTGAATTTCCTCAGTAAATGAATGTGGACTACTTTCATATATGTTTCGCCATTTATAAGTTTCATCATAGTACGAAGTAATTGTATACGTAAATGTGTATTGCGATCTCCATTCGAACTAAGAGACTATGATTAACTCTACCTATTGAAATCAGTCATCTGTTTAATATGACAACACACTTAATATGTGGCTGAGATTGGACAAATTGGGCGTATGGCATTTGTGGATATTCTGATATTATGGCGCTCTCATAAAGCCTATATGTACGTTACAGCCATTACATGTGTTGCATTGAATAATAAGCTAATCGTGCAGACCCTGATAGGACTGCAAATGACATGATGCTACAATGGTCGCATGCCCCAGTTCTCCAGCCACAGCCTGTACACATACATGTATGCTGATGAGTTATTATTGTTTAACGAGTGCTATGATAATTGCATAACGTATGCTGAACATATGTATATGGGCCGCGCTCTGTGAAAACCAGCCTCAATGACAACGTCATGAAAGCCTGAAAATGATGTCGCAAATTTACGCTTAAATTTACCAACGTCATGTTGGATTTTGACTCTTGAAATCGTTGCGTCATTGCAATAAATTGCATTATTTATAGCCGTAAATTTACTAATTGTGGCTCACAAATATTTTAACGTTGGATACGCGTCGCAGAATGTTACAGTTGTTTTCATAGTGGTTCAGTTGTCTGTTTTTTCGGTTTTCTTCAAGAAAACACGTAGTGATTTTGTTGATTATTTTTATACAAATGAGCATATTGCAAATTATTTTTATAATACAAGTAGTAATGGGTGGCACTATGGTACGGTTTTTTAACATGTGTTTTTTACATAGACGGATTTTACCCTTACACCGGTTGTCTATGTAAAAACCACATGTTAAAAAACCGTACCATAGGTGCCACCCCTTATTACTCCCATTATTGGGGCTGGACATTTCTTGTATTACACTATAGTGGCTAAAAACCGTACCATAGTACCACCCCTGAACCATTTTGATGGAGATTCGTGAATTTTATCCGGGGTGGAAACTTCTGATATTACGTTATAGTGGCTAAAAAACCGTACCATAGTGCCACCCTTGAACCATTTTGATGGAGATTCGTGAATTTTATCCGGGGTGAAAACTTCTGGTATCACGCTATAGTGCCACCCTGAACCAATCGTTTTTGTATTCAACACGTGCAGTATGTAAGGTATTCATTTCTTGAGAAAGTGTATAGCCCTGAAAAGGGCTGTTGTCTTTTAGTAAACTATGTAGTGTTCAGGTTACTCCACATACAATCGACGACTATTTGGCAGGCCTCACAAATTTCGAGGTCTTTAAGGTCCTCTTCTTCAAAAAAGCCTTCGTCGAGCTCTGGACAATTGTGTTCTTCCCCGTGAGTATCCAACACTGCATAGCATTTTCAACACTCTATGTAACAGGGCTCACTGAACATAGAGCATTCACCGTTCTTCTGAATTCTTATGTAGTTGTTTGAACAGTTTAATGACTAATGAAATATAACTTTGTGTTTTTTTACTTTTCATACACATCAGAAGGATTGACCTACTTTTGGTAGTTTAGTCATTTTTCAGATTTTCGTCCAATCAGAAAGCGTGTTGTAAACGCATTTTGTGATATCCTAGTGGGTGTATTGTTCCTATATATAATTTTCAAATATTTTTGACAGCTCCAATATTATCAAATACATATGAAAATGTCCTAGAAATAATTTTCATCCACTACTGACAACTCTAATATTGACATAAGTTAATGAAAATAAATATTGATTGTAAATCAATATATTGGTATTTTTCAATTTATGGTAAAATTGAATACAAGATATGTAAAGTTTTACTAAAATTTTATTGAACAATAACATATTTTACAACATGTATGTTTAACATTCAAGAGGTATGATCTATTTCCATTGGTTTAAAACTGTCTCTGTCCATGAAGCGTGAGCAATGGGGGTCACACACACATTGATTCAGTCTCACTAATCTGTATTATTTCCATTGGTACAATCTCTCTCTGTCCATGAAACGTGAGCCTTAGTCCCGATATTGTTCCAGTCTTTACACTATTCCGTAAGTTCGGTTTACATCGCTTAAATAAGAAATTCACAATATTGTAATTTTCAACAACTTCGTTTCTCCATTGTTCAAATGTTAATTGTTCTACTTTAATCATTGAATCTTTGAAGAACCCCGTTGTTACTAATAGGGCTTTCTTGAACTCTTCAAACATCTCTATTTTCTCTAATTCATCCTTGATGATCCCTGTTGTAAGATATTGTTAATTTGATACTTTTAGTTTGAAAGCAAGTATCAAGGCTTTCCTGTATGCTATGTGATTTAATAGATCTGTCAAAGGATTCATTGTTACTGGTTTCCCGATTGCTATATGATTTAATAGATCAGAGGATTCATTGTTTCTTCAACTGTGTCTATTCATAGAATGATTCAGTTATAATCCGTTCCTACTTTTATAGTCTTCAGTATCAATCTATTTCCAGGATTGTTTGACTTGTTTCTTCAACTGTTCCAACCGCGATTCATTGGGTCTAAAACGGATTTTGTTTTTAATTTGTACCCACAGTCTGTATGCTTCCAATTTCTCTTGATCGTCCAATGTCATATCTTTGAGAATTGGATACCATTCTTCCATAATTTTATAGGAATCTAATTTCTGTAGAGCTGTCAATATGAATAAATCTGTTTGTTCATCTTGATCTGTGAATAACCACAGTTGCTGCCGTACTTGACTTGGATGTTCAACCTGACATCCATAACAATTGTCATTTACTTCTTTTTTAATTAATGATTGAAGTTGTTCAACCATACATCTATTGAATGTGTCATGTATTGTCTTTCTTTGTCGGGGTATTTCTCGGGATTTATTTATCAGACAAACATCGTTTTGTAACCACAACTCATAATTATACCCCATCATTTTTATTGTTTATTATCTAAAAGTACTGTATAATATTTGTTGTTTCTGGAGCGAATACCTTGAAGATAATGGCTTATGACAAAATGCCAAACGTTGATATAGGTACAACTGATAATAAGTTTTTCTATTCTAAATATTTGTATTGGCCCTGAAAAGGGCCTTTTGTCTTGATCGTCTAATTCAAGTTTGCTGTTTATCATACTTGTTCACTTGACCACCACAGTCCCTAGATCCACAGCTTCTACATGTTAAGAGAAATCTGTGTGTATACATTTTGCTGGGTTTTCCAGGAATCGCGAATGATGGTGTCGGAGCTCGACGGATCTCCTCATCCCAGTCTTCTTGTTGTGGTTGTACACTCGCTCTCTCATCATTACCCCAGTTTTCTGTAGGCTTCGACATCGTGTTCGATGAAACATGTGTCCTGATGATATCGTTCATCAAATCATCGAACTTGTTCCAGTTAAATACGAAGCTATTCGAGGCTTCTCTTGCTTCAAATTTCAAATTATAGTAGGGAATTAAATTCCTAATCACGTACTCATGACATAAATATATTAAAGTTATCATCCTAGATGTGTAGAGTCAGGTTTGTACTCTGAACAATGTAATGCTTCTCATCGAATGTAAATTAATGATTTTATGATCGTCTTTTATATACACCAGAAGGATTGACCTACTTTTGGTAGTTTAGTCATTTTTCAGATTTTCGTCCAATCAGAAAGCACGTTGCAAACACGTTTTTTACAGTTAAACTTGTTTATTTAACAATATTTTATTGAACAACAATATATTTACACGTTTTCGTTTAGAATTAAGAACAATACATAATATCGCATGTACACTGCTTATCCGTTTATACACGTAAGGCTATTAAAAATTGTGTATTATATCTTGTGAAAATTTATATACACCAAATGGCCTCATGTTGTAAACTGTGAATGAGTGGCCCCTAACGTCTTCCCTTAGCAATGCAGTCCAAAACGCAGCATCTTCAATGATGCGTTTTGCACGCTCGTCAGTGCGTGCGAGACTTTTGGCATCACTCTCCGACAGATACAATTTTATTAACATAACCAGTAACTCCTCTGGTAGCACAGCTAACCGACTGTAGTTATTAAATGTGTCCATGACTGAATTTCTGGATATTCAAACAACAATTCTTAATACACAGTGTATATTCAATCAAAGTCTCAATGTGTTGTAACCGTATGGTACAGTATTGAAATTGTCAACAATGACACGTTTTGTGTACACAGACCTAAATGTCTTGCTTTGACATTCACTCGTTACTGTTCTGTTTGCATGTCTCCGGATTTTACATGCATACACAACTTTCACTTCGGTACTTCGGTCCTCTGCACATTGAACATACGTATCAAAGTTAACTACTTGACTTGTGTGTTATCGAGTGTCAGTCCTTTAACTTTGCATTTGGATTTTATTTCCCCAGCTTTTTGTTAGCAACTTGTATGCATAACTCTTTGGTCCTAAACCCCTAAAACTTATTATTTTATTTCCGGGTTCTTCATCAGTCTATTTACCAAGCCTACTATTGATTATGGGAGGGTTCCATAAATTCTGCTTGTGTATGTACATACAACTGTCTGTATCGAAATACAAGACACGCTCATTTAACTTTTCCAAAACACTGTATAGTTCAAGTCTTGCATATGCTGTTACATATGATCCCACTACAACGTTTGATGTTGCATGGGATTCAATGTGTTCAAGCCTAGTTTCATAGTTAACCAATATGAATGGACATTCATTATCAAATATTTCTACGTGTTTTACCATTATACATGGATTTGAAATAAAATCAAAATATTTTGAAGGATTATTGATGTATTCCGTTTGTGTCATGATTTCACGTTGTGCCAATTTACCCCATAAGCAATTTAACATAATCTTGGCAAATGCTCTACGACCAGTATTTGTTTGTATGTTTGATGGATCAAAACAAATACCTTCAGCTTCTTCATAGTCCTTAACAAATGTTTCTTTATCTTTTTCTGTTATACACCATCCTGGGTAGCCACTTGCTTCTTGTTTGATTTTAAGAAAATTGTCCACATACCCCGAGAAAAAATTATTAGATTTTTCCGAAAAATGCCATACTTCATATACGTTTAACAACGTATAGCCACAGTCCAATGCTTTAAACAATTCTATTGATACCCATGTACCAACCAAAGCTCTTTCTTCAATTGTATGTGCACACTTTGTAGAACTTTCTTCTCCACATGTTCTACACAGCAAAAACATGAGTTTATTATTACAATGTGTTGGTAACACAGGATGAAATAGATTGCTCGGGGGGAGAACTTTACATTTTATCAAACCCTCATACTGCCTGATGTTTTCTACATCAATATTTTCTTTTGTTAAAATATTGGGGTGTCCTATCGAATATTCTTTGTGTTTACATACAAATGGATACAATGAACAAATATCAATATATTTGATTTCATCATCTGAAATTTCTTCAATATCATATTTAATTTTTATAGCATTACAGCGGCCACCAAACAATCCTTCCCTCGGTTCAATCGGATCACAGTTTGGAAAGAATTGTACGATCATCTTTTTGTATTCTTTATCAGTTTTCATTTTCAAATCAAACTCATGCTCCCACATAGTGTGAATTTTGTAACCACTTACACTGAAATATTCCAATCTTTCAAATGTTTGTGAATATAAATTTTGCATTGTTTCACCATTTATAGGGTTTTTTAGATTACGATTTGGGTAACATTTAGGACAACCATGCCATAGGTCCTCGAGAAACTCATATATAGTATTTGATTCTTTGTGAAACCCATCTACAGTATAAGGACCAATTTGATATTCACCACCATTTTTTGCATGTTGGATAACAATATTGTTTTCGTGTGCAATACTTTGTATCCATTCCATCGAATACCTTTCATTGAAAATTTGCGCTTAATCGCATCTCTGCTTGAAATAATACCGATCTGATTACTTGGCATATATTTGTTACGCCAAACTTTGTTACATGCATCAGCGATTATACTGGCTTCTAGAAACGGATCTATACCCCCATATTCCATGAATACCTTCCTGAATTCTCCACAACCACGTCTCAAAATCTACATCCGATCGACAATAATTTTCCATTTCTTGTTTGAAATTGAAACAATCGTTGTTTTCCACACGTTCGTTATACCTAGATAAAAACGTTTCCCTAGCAGTTATCCCCATTGAATCTGGTTTATAATAAGAAACATCAACGTATGGGCCAACATAAGCGGCAAATTTATCAGTATTGGCCCAATGTGGAAAATATCCATTAGCCATTTCTTTCAATTCAAAGGTTTCTGGAAATTTTGCCAATCCTGAATTTATGAAATTATATGAATCAATCAATGTGTACCTTTAGCTTCCATAACCATGATGTTATTACCGTTCATTATTACCTTAGGTCGAAACATTCCCTTTTCAATGAGATGGTGAAGAATGAATTGGCCATCATATGCTTTGAAATTATGTGCAATAGCTGTAGCACTTTTATGTTGTTTTAAAAACAACCAATTACAAAATTATGTCAAAGTATTTTTTCCTTCAAATACTACTTCTCTTCCTTCAGGAAACCGACTACAACATTCACAATTGAATTCTATTGGTTCATTGATACATTCATCACAAGCTCTGTGTGCAATACAATAGTAGTGTAGAGGGAGTCAAAATGATACCACCCACGGTGGTATCATTTTCACCCCTCTACACTACTCCCACCACCCCCTAAAAACTCCAAAAGTGGTTAACGAGGAAATTGTCTCCCACCAACCACGAAAAATCTAAAATTGGTGTCATAAATACATCATGTTGTTTTCACGTCCAATTGAACATATAAAACTATACTCTTAAAAAGGATTTATTTTTGTCTCGTTGTCATAAATACATCATGTTTTTCCGACAGCAAATTTATGAATTTCTTCTAATAAGTTTCCGATTTAAATGCGTCCTCCCACAATAGTTTATATTCCAACTCCATATTTTCCTCCTCCGATATAGCTAATTGATTCCGTAGATCAGCAACTAATTCTACCAGCTCTAGTCTATCACGTTCCACTATAGTTAATTTATTCCGTAGATCAGCAACTAATTCTACCAACTCTAGTCTACCACGTTCACCTGTAGCCACCTGACAGCGTAGTTGCTTATGTCTACAAAGAGTTTGGGCACTAACGAATTTACAAGGGCATCTGGGACATTGAAATTGTGGGGGGGGCACAAGGAAACTTTATACGTCTCGCTAGATGCCTTCGTAGATAGTCTTTACGCGTAAACGTTTTACAACAAGTCTCACACTCCATTATATATTATATGTATATGTTTATATTCAATTGGACGTAAAAAAGACTTAATGTTTTCACGACCAATTGAACAGATAAATTTCATAGGTTATACAAAAGTATATTACAGAAACTATGATAACGCCAGAAACTAGAGCAGAAATAGAAAGTTTGAGAAGAGAAGCCGAATCTCTAGGGATTACTTATAGTACACGGTTGAGAGCTAGGGGGTTGACAAAGCTGATAAATGCCACAAAGAATGAGGCGTTTATGAAGCGGTTTACCCGCGCCTATAAAAGAGGGGCATTTAAAGACCTCTCACTAGCGGAGGAAGTTGGTAACATAATTCAAAAAGAAAGTATTGCGGAGCTAAGGGCTAATGTAATTAATTCTAAAGAATTACCTTCAAACACAAATAATTTGTCTCAAATTAGACACACAGGTGACCATATACCGAATAAAAGATCTATAGTTCGCGCGATAGTGGAAAAAGGTGAAGAAATATTGGGGGCTCACGATGAAACATTGGAAAAGGTAGAAAATGGAAGACGGGTAGTTACATTATCCTTTCGTAAAAACATTGACATCAACGAGTCCGAACGCATGTCCGATAAACTCGCTCCGTATCTAACAACAAATTTTTATTTGAGATATTCATATTCTTACAAGCTAGAACATATGGAAGAAATTAAAAATGGAAAACCTAAAACTCTAATATTTCATAAAAATCTCGGTGGTAGCGAACCACTATCATCAATGAAAACCGTTAAAAAATGGATGTCAGATAAGGAGCAAACACGAATAATGTCGATAAAATAGACAGACCAAATACAAAGTGGAAGTTTGTAAGATGGGTAAGAGGTTTTGTAAAGCTAATACAGGGTAGTAGGGGAATAGATTTGGGACTACAATCCAAAGAAGCAGCAGGAGGAGAACTTCCAGAATGGTTGAGGAATAGAAAAGGTATGTATTCTTTAGATAAGTATAATGACGATCTTTGTCTGTTCAGGTGTCTAGCTATGCACCTTGATAAAAAGATCAGACCTGACAGATGTACAGAAAAAGCGGAAGAACTTAGTAAGCAATATTTCGGTAGTAATGTTGTTTCACCAATTCCTTTTTCAGACCTGAAAAAGGTTGAAGAGGTTTTTAAGGTAGGTATAGAAGTATATCAACCGACCAAATATAACGTATGGTGGTTGAGAAAGGTACCAGCGCACTATAATGAAATAGGTAATAAACCAATGACAATAGGACTGTTTAATAATCACGCATTTCTGATAAAAAACCTTAAAAACCTATCTAAAACTTACGCCTGCGATAATTGTAAACAGAGATTCACGAAAGCGAGTAATATGAAGAGACACGGACCAACATGTATGAGAGGTGAGACAAAAGTAATATGTGATGGTAATTATTTAGAGTGCCCGCGTTCGTCGTTCGAGAAAGCGTTCTACCCAAAAGGTTCTAACAGTTATGGTGCGATCGATTGGATGCACTCTGTGGAAAAGCGGGAGAGAATTCACATTCACCACGAACAGTGCGGACACGGAGGTGAAAGATGGATTTTAGGAGCTCCGGTAGATGGATACTGTCCAGAAACCAATACCGTATATCAATATCACGGCTGTTACTGGCACGGGTGTGCGATTCATGCAAAGCATAAAAAAGAAGAACGCGCATCCACAATGAGAAGAGATAAAGTTATTAGAAAAAGCAAATAATTCAACCTAGTAGTTATGTGGGAATGCGAATTTCAAAGAACGGGTAAAGCCATAAAGATCGGTTGCGACACTACTCTTTATCCATATCAGATAGTATACGATTTTGAGGCATATCTCAACCCAGAGTTTGAAACTCTCGGTAATAATCTAGAGTACGAAGCCGAGCACGTTCCGGTAAGCGTTAGTATAGGAGATAATTTCTCAGGAACAGTAACTCATATTTGTGATAAAGATCCCGCAAAACTTATAGAAAAATTCGTAGAAGATTTGAAAGTCAGGGGAAAAGCTATAAGAGAAGAAGTGTGGTCAAGATATAGGTTTAATACAGAACATTTACGTAAAAACCAAATCGCCAAGATCGAACAGTGGATAGAGCAAGTACCGGTTATAGGTTTTAACAGCAGTAAGTACGATATAAACTTAATAAAGATATACCTAGTAGGCGAACTGGCATCAACAACAAAGAAAGTAATTGTCGGAAAACGTGCAAACGCAACAATATTTCTATTTACTCCAGAGTTTAGATTTCTTGATGTATACTTTAATCTAGGACCTGGTGTAAGTTATGATAGTTGGATAAAAGCCTACGAATGCAAAGGACAGAAATCTTTCTTTCCTTATGAGTGGTTCGATTCTCCAGACAAACTGGATTACCCAGGACTACCAGATATAGAGAATTGGTATTCCAAACTATCTGGGAAAATGTTAATAGATGATACAGAATTAAGTAAATGTCGTAGAATTTTCGAAGAAAATAATATGAAAACTTTCAGAGATTGGTTGAAATATTATAACGATTTAGATGTAGCACCGTTCCTAGAAGCGGTGTGGATATTTTCAAAGATGCGGTAACACTACCTGGAGTAGCTATACAATATTTATTGAGAGGAACCATTAAAGAACAAAAATCTTCAAAGACGATTATACCGGAGGATGCTCTATATGCACCAAAAGAAGAAACATACGAAATGATGAAGGACGCTCTAGTTGGCGGTCCATCAATAGTATTTACACGATATGCAGAAGCTGGTGTTTCAAATATTAGATCTAATTCCACAGGAATTAACAAACCTTGCAAGGCTGTTTTGGGGTACGATGCAAACGCGTTATATTTATCTACGTTAAATAAAGAGATGCCGTGTGGGAGAGAAACTGTACACCATATAGATACCCCACATAACCCTAAATTTATTAAAAAGTTTTGTAAAAGAGTTTTATCTGGAGACTGGTTTGGGTTTGCGGAGGTGGATATAGAAGTTCCACACAACTTAAAACATAAGTTTTCTGAAATGTCCCCAATATTTATAAACAGAGAAGTAGAGGTTGATGAAGTTCACACACACATGTTAAAAATATTTAAACGATACTGGCCGAAAGATGAAGGAGATGGAAAAAAATTGGTGGGATCTATGACCGCCACTAAAGTATTGCTGTACGCGCCACTGTTGAAATGGTATTTAAAACACGGCCTAGAAATAACTGGAGTTCATCGTGTTATAGATTATATTAGCGGAAAACCATTCGAATGGTTCGCAAAAGAAGTTACAGCCGCAAGACGAACAGGCGATGTAGAACCAAATAAGAAACCAGTAGCCGAAATAATGAAATTATTAGGAAACTCGTGTTGTGGAAAAATGATAGAGGCAACAGAGAGACATTTAAATACGACATATACACAAGACGAAACCTGTGTTGACAAAGTGTTAAGATCTGCATTCTTTGATGATTTGGAAGAGATAGGAGATGCGTACGAAATATCTTCCCGAAAACCCCGGTGTGCAGTAAAGAGCCCCTTCCACTGTGGAATAGCGGTTTATCAACTAGCTAAATTGAGAATGTTGGAATTTTACTACGAATTTCTAGACAAATACGTAAAAAGAGAAGACTTTGAATTAATACAGATGGACACGGATAGTATGTATATAGGAGTTAGTGGAAAAACGATAGAGGAATTGATTAGACCTAACTTACTAGACGAGTTTGAAAAAGAAAAAAATAAATGGTTGGTTCTTGGGATAAATGGAGCGAAAGAGAGCCCGGACTTTTCAAAATGGAATTTAGCGGGGATAGGGCGATAGCGTTATCTAGTAAGTGTTATTTCGTAGAAAAAATAAATTTCACTAAAGATAATTTGGAACAAATTAAAATTAATAAAAACTCTGCGAAAGGAATGTCCAAGAGAACTAACAATTTAAATTGGGATAGATATAAACGAGTACTAAGTGAAACTACAGAAGATGGAAAACACATTATAGATGTAGCACAAAATAGAGGATTTAAAATGAAAGACGGCGTTATGAAAACGTACTGTCAACAAAAATTAGGACTCTCGGCATACTACGATAAAAGACGCGTGTTACCAGACGGAATACATACAGAACATCTCTAAAGAATCTGACGATCCGGGGTAGCTGGGTGTCAGAAGGCACCATAAGAAGTTCTTCGCGAACAAACCCTCGAGATGGCCCATCATCCAAATAGTAGAGCACGGGCTCATCAGGTTTGGTAATAGATCGATCTAGATGATATACATTGAGAGACCACACGGGATCAGTCGCGCGTCTGCTACCACCTTCGAGCTCTCCCGGTTGATAGAGGTACCGGACGTCAATATCTGATGGAAGCCGCTGCTCCTCTAAACAAACGGGTCGCCCGCGCGAGAGGGCAGAGGGCTTGCTCGTCACCCTTTTAAACTTGATAGCATCTACAGGCTTCTTACCTATCAATCTGGTCACCTCTCCGTTCAGTGCGGAGACCACGGCGGGCAGTCTGGCCACCCACTCGGTCGATCGCGAATGAGGGTCTACAAGTTCTTTAGCGTATTGGTGTCCGAACAGTCTCTCAGCCAGGGTTCGATTGAAGCGTTCCACGATCCCCTGGTCCCGGTGGATGTTGACGCGGCCGCGTCTGATAGAAACTTTATGCTTAGACCATAGATGAGAGACCGCGCCCATGAACTCGCGGCCGGGATCGACCTGGAGAAGATTCGGCCATTTGAGAGGACTCCTCTTATATATTCGGGAAAGAGCCTCGGCCACTTCCTTAGACTCTTTAGTGGCCAACGGCTCAGCCCCCTTATAACGACTCGCTACGTCAACGATTGTCAGTGCGTACTTGTACGTCTTGCGACCGACGCGATCGTGAGGTAGAAACAGGAGATCCGCTTGGTGAACTTGGTTCGGCACCGGCACGTCGAATTTCGGGCGCGGAATATTGTGAGGCGCTGGTAAATAGATCTGCCAGATGGCCTGCTTCTTGAGCCATTCATTGACAGCGTTTTCTGAAACCTTGGTCGCCGCCGCGAGGTTCTTGATGGCCGCGAGTCCCTTCCAGTAGCCGCGTGGGCTATAGTATGTATTCGACAGCTTGCGCGCTAAGCGAACCGAGGATTTGGTATCAAGTTTGCGCGTGTTCATCGTATGCGAAGTATTCTAATATATCGGACAATCTCCAACATGCCCTCGCCAGTTCGTCCGGTAACTGCGTCGTTAATAATAAACCTTTGTTGGAAGTTTCGCTGCAGCCCCAATCGCGTTTGGGTTGGAACAGGAGAGGGGAATCTAACTCGGAGGAATCTAACATCCGCTTTGCGAAAAGGGTGGCCTCTTTTTCGTCCTCGCGCCACGTCTCGAGACAATCTCGGGCCAGACGAATCATACTCTTTGCACCAGGTAAACGATGTTTTTGGGCAGTGTAGCCTACATCGATCATAGCGTCATAAAGTTCGTCAACTAACATCGTTCTATATATATATATATTTATAAAAAAAAGAAAAAAGTTTTAATTAATTAATTTAAAATCTCGATTGAATATAGTAGCCGACGAGCCCAACCACACCCATTCCCACGACGATGAACGCGATCTCACGGTCTTTTTGGGCCTCTGACGGTACATAGAAATCTGAAAGTTGTGGCTCGCGATCCATTGGATCGAGACTTTTGTGCGGATATGCCAGCGCGTACTCGCGGTTGGCTTCTTCAACGTTCTGAAAAGTTAGCGCGGCGTGATTTTCGCGGCGAAGCTCTTCATTGACCCAGTCCAGATGGGCGGTTCGTTTTTTCGACCACGCTTCCTTTGCGCTATTGAGTTGTTCTACAGCTAAATCATGACGCTTACGCTCCTCATCCACGTTCGAGCTTTTCATTTTAGAGAATATAAAGTTGCTACCGCTGAACGCCAATGCGTTTACAAGCGCACCACCTACTATTACTGCGATTGAAGCCATTTATTTCCATATATTAACTGGTAGAATTCCAGCTTTAACTAGATAATCTCGCGTCCAAACTGCGGCCGCTACATCTAAGGTCGCGAGCCCTACGTCTCTCACAGTAAAGTCCAATTTGGGAGCGGTTCCTCCTAGGGCCATCTTTGATAGTCGAGCATACCCGATACTGAAACCCGATATCACCACGGCGTGATAAAGCGCATTCACTAACATTTTACCATCTTGTTCAGCCATTGTTATAATTATTGCATATAAAAGGGGTATCGATCAATGCTTAAATGGGGCGCATCCAAATTCAACATTGTTGATGCTTGGTGCTTCGTAACTTTCTTCTGTACACTGGCTGGTTGTTTTTTCGGGTATTTCCACACGCACAGGGCACCAACAACTGCCAGACCACCAACAACCCAACTCCAATTCACGAATTTGGGTTCAGCCCAAGTCCAACGGCAGTTGATATTGGGTGACAAATTCAAAGAATTTGGGTTTGCTTCCAATTCGTGAATTTGGGGTGTTGTTGTACTCAACTCTGTCTTCAGATGTTTTGCTGTCTCCGTCCCCATCAATTCAGGAATTTGCTGCAACCCCAATCTCGATTGGAGTTTAGCCTCTCGAAGCTCGGCGAGTATTTTATCTTGTTTAACTTTTCGGGTGGCAGCCGCCGCCCGCCCAGCTGCCTGTCTTTTGGGATTTTTTATATGCGGTATGTCATCCAGTGGCTGAGTAACACTCTGGTTCGATTGTGTTGGAGCAATCTGGTTCAACTCCGTCACTCTCGTGGGTGTGTCTTGTGTCATCATTTTCAAAATTAGGGCTTATAGTTCGTGGGCATATATGTCCAAATTGACAGTGTTTACCCGTGGTCAACGCGGTTGTCAGCGGAGCTAAGTACATTCCAAACTTGTGATAAATTGAGCAGCAGGCTGTTCTAAGAGTGTGTCCTATAAAAGGGTCAGTCTCTAGATCGTGAATCAACCCTTCGGTGTTTGGTATAGGGAGAAGTATACTAACGGTGGTAGCGTACAAATGAATAGCCGCCGATCCGAGAGTTTTTGTCATCTCTGCTCCCAATTTGGATTCGTATCGAGCATACATTTTACCGATCTCCGCATCTGACATCTTATCTACCTGAAAAACTGAGAGACGCCTACCGAGATAATGCTCCGATTGTCCCCCAGCAACCAGCGCAGCTAGCCGCTCTCGTCGCGCGGCATTTTCATTTTCATTCGGAGTCGTTGCACTCAACCCAATACCAACCCCTGATTCCGATTGCTCTGTCGGATCATTATTGTTGGCAGTCGGAGTTGAGATTTCTTCCATTAGCTGATCGAGAAGTTCGTCGCAGTTCATTTTTTTCAAAATTAGTAATTTAACTATTCTAACAAGTCTCATCACTTTAACATATTGCCAAGCGCACCACCCGATACTTATGATCACCATTATGCTCGCAACAAAGCTCGCAGCGGAACACCAAATTGTTAACATTGTTAACCATTGTTCAGCATTTTTTCAACATTTGTTAATCATTTGTTCAGCATTGTTCAGCAATTGCAAAGCATTGTTAAGCATTTACTCGGCAATTACTAATTTTCTTAATTATAAAATTAATTGATAACTTCGTAAGCAGTTGGTTGATCAGTCTTTAGCAAAAGCTTGGCGTGCTTAGTTTCCGAAAGCATCTGTCGAACCTCCAGGCGCTCCTCGCGCGTTGGGATAACGTCATTCTCTTTAAGACAGTCATCGAATGAGTCTCGGTCCTTGCAGTGAAAGAGGGCGACCCATTTCGTTTGCTCGCGCAGATCCTTGAGGACGGCATTGTATTTTTGAGTGGAGATCCATACGCTTTGCCTCGCATGGCGGCCAGAAAATGCGAGCTCGGAGAGGATGTCCTTCTTTTTGGTCATCGCCGCCTTGGCCGAGCAATCGTCAATCACATATAGGGTGGGCTCACCCTGGAATCTTTGGTATAAACCACGCAACCAATCGTGAAGCCTATCACCGGGGTCAATAACGTATACCTCAGGGTCGGTCCATATCCACGGGCGCCGCTGATAAGTATCGTTGTGCCGCACAGTGGGACATAGGATCACAATGTGACGAAAGGCATCGCGGTAGGACTCCTCGAGTAAGTCGAGGATGAAAACCGTTTTCCACACTCCTGTGCTGCCCACATATTATGGCAGAGTGAGCATCTCCAATCGTGAATTGGTATTGATTGCTAGATTTCTTAATTAATTTATTTTCTTTGAAAATAGTAGAATTATCAAAATTAGTAGATCGCTGATACGTATCGACCATCTTCGATGTTGAGTTGTGCGTCTGTAATTATATATAAGTACACGTTCAATGGCCCATTTCCATCCGCCTCTTTGGTTGTCTGGATCGTCACACCCTCACTAGCGTTCTCAACTTGGCGTCCGCTAGCGTGTATTTGGTCATCGTCGCTGGCTCGCATGTCTAGCCATAACGCGTATTTGGTATTCAGGAACTCCGCGAGGAAGACGGCCGATAGCTGCAGGTCTTTAGCAACTGCTGCAACCTCCGGGGAGCGCTTAGAGCCGGCAGCAAACTGCTTTCTTACTTCGTCCCACTGCTGGTGCGCGCGAAGACCCGCGCTGTAGAGTTGATTGGGTACTCCCTCGATCGTCACCTCTACCTTCGTGATTTTGGGATTATAGAATCTGTCTGTTTTTCTAACACCAAACGCTACCCGAGCCTCCTCGAACAGCATCAGTATACCTTTCATCGAGCGGGCGGGTACGTTGACGTTAATATTCCACAATGTGTCGCCTTTGTCTTTCGTCATCTTGCGATGGCGAAGAACTCGGTCGTAAAGTATGGCAACGCGCCCGGCGTACTGGGTTCTGATCAATCGCGCTAGTTCGGGCATCGTGACCATGTCGTACTCCAGCGAAACATTATCGATCGTATACGTCGATAACATGTCGGTGGCTATGATAACTCGGCCGTAGTCGTTGAACGTTAGTTCGTATTCGAGGCGGTCAGCCAAAGCGCTCTGATAGTAGGGCATGTGGCTCTCCAGCAACTCAAAGTCGAGCGGGATGTAGAAGCGGTTTCCGTAAGCGCCCGCGACCGCGTTGTCGCTCGCGTTACCATCTACCTTGTTACCAGCCCCGATTCTAAGTTTGGTTACGTTCTTATTTTTGCTGGTGTCAATACCCTGATAGACGGCGTTTTCACGCTCTTGTGCCGTCTTCCACAGGTCCTGGTAGCAATGGTAGACGTCGCTGTCGTCGATCGACATCACCTCATTACCAGAAATCTTTATCATAGTCTTCTTGACTATGGCGCGACCCAGGTTCTGAACGACGGTTCGGTCCGCGTCCGTCGACGTTAGCGAAATAGTGAAAGCGAGGCGAACAGTACCCGGCACAATAACGTCGTGAGTTCCGAGGTTGGGGAAACGGACTAAGAGCTGCTGGTTCTGGTCGATCGTCGATGGGTTGTTCGTAATAACGACACTCTGTCTCACGCCTTTTGCCCCGAGGGGCTCACGCAGTCTGCGGTATGGATTTAGTTTGCGACCGTATTGACTCGAAGACATAATTACTTTTTTCAAAAATTATTGAAACTCTTAAACCCGTATGGTTTTGTCTTTAATACATAATTAATATGGCTGATTACGATGTTGAAATGGATGAAATCGGCAGAGACAATTACCTCGATGGTGATGATGATAATTTCGAGGATTCCCTCGAGACTCCAGTTCCTAATCCAATCACAGTTGGGTGGCGCTACCACTAGTCAAAGTCAGGAATTAATTGAGGGAGCTGTAAACGACTACTACAACAATTTGGCAGCAGAAAAAGGTCTGGTCCCCTCTGTCGGTCGCGACTACTCCAAGTTCAAATTTGATCTGAACGGTAGATTGCGACTAAAAGCAGCATCAAATCTCCCAATAGTCAACGCGAGGATCGGTAAACCCCTAGCACTGGGCACCATTGCCGGAAACCCGGACGGTGGCCGATTCATAAGGGACGAACTAGGATTCACGGATTGGAAGCGTGGTAAACCAATTATGCCGGCCCGCGCTGTAGTGGCCCTACAGTCTACCGACGAAACTATGGCGAAGACGGCCACCGCGATAGAAACGGTCGAGCTCAGCGAGGTCCCTCAAGTAGCCACCGACGCTATTAACACGATGGAGACCACGTTCAGCGTCCAATCGCAATTGGGAAAAATACTCAACGATGACCCACCGTTACCTCTTCGCGAACTCCGTGGACTCGATAAGGCTCTACAAACGGTCCGGGGCGAACTGGTCCTTAACCTCTCCAAACTCACAGCGCTGGATGAACATATCGCGCTAGAAGAAAGAAAATTGGAGGAAGCCGGTGACGATAGAGAATCTACCGAGCGGATCGCCGAACGACTGCGGTCTTTGCGGGACGAAAGAGAAGCTCGCTTGGAGGCCGCCTCGGTTAACCGTGAGGCTTTCCGCACACAAATAAGTCGGATCCGCGAATCAATCTCGAGGATCCTGCACGAGGAGACGACACTCGGTGAGCGTCTTCGCACTCTGTTCAGAGAGCAGGGCGTCACGATAGCAAGCATCCTCGTTGCTATCGGCATGACTATATCGACCATAGTTCTAGCTTTCACTGGTGGTGCGGCGCCACCACCCGCTCCAGCACCAGCACCCGCTCCATCCGGTGGAGCCAAGGAGTGGGTAAAAAAACAACTAAAAGCCCTCGCCAGTCTCCTGGCTAAATTAGCCGAAAAGGCGGCTGCCGCACTACCTGGACTGATCGGAAGTATCGTTTCTTACTTGCTATCTATATTATCAAAAACGGCCGGATGGCTAGCCAAAAATACCTGGGCTTTAATCGTGGCAATCGCCGGTCTCCTACTATTCTTCGCCAGAGAGTTCCTACAACCAAAGCGTAAATAATCCGATCGCCACGAGGGCGATGACGAGCCCTAATTTCTCCTCCTCGTGTGTTGTGCTCCCAATTTCACCCACTCTACGATTGGTGTTGATGATTGGTGTTTCTCCAATCGCGATTGGTCTGTTGATGGAACTCGATGGTGCATCCAATTTACGAATTGGGGGACTGGGTTCAATTGTGTATCCAATTTACGAATTGGGGGAGGTGTATCCATTTTGTGTTATGAAATCGGTTCCACTGTTGAACCCGATCATGTTGGTGGTGCGCTTGATGATATCCGTGTTCACGTTACCGTTGTGGCCGATTTTTTGATTGGCGGTGGCGATTACGATCTGATTATTGTAACCGTCAACCGGGTCGTCTCGTAGTATCATATTGCTCGGCGCAATATAAAGACCTATTCCAAATACATAGTCTACTGGGGTGCTGGCATTCTGCAAAACGTTTTGATAATTCTGGATCGCCTTCTCCAGGTCCACCCTAGCTGAGATGGCGTCCTCTACAAGTGCCAAGAATTGTTTTTGTGCATCAAACGCTGTTCCCGTGCCCAGTATATAACTGCGAGTTTGCTTCTGTGCGCCGAGGATGGCCCAGACGTATGTGCGAATGGAGTCGTTGACGCGAGTAACCCCGGCCTGCGTGAACCCTAGACCCGTATCTAACATAAATGTACCCCACGCGTCCTGAACCTCAGCAGCCTGCTGTATGTAATCGACGTGAGCCAGTTTCGGAGGTAACATTTTACAAGAAAACACGCCACAGTGCCGACCTCCAGACACTTCCGATCCGAAAGTCATAGTCGCGGGGTCAAAATTCCCGGCGTTCCGACTGACGATGTGGTCACCCGAGTGATCGTGTCTAAAATCAGTCTGTGCCCAATTTCCAGACTGGCCCCGAATGAGAACGTCCCCGAGGCCGGTGCTGGTAGGAAATGCTTTCTGTCTCCAGTCCGCGTCTTTTGAAACGTTAAATTCGTTACACAGTCTTTCAAACGCCATACGGTCGTATGCGTTGGAAATGGGATCCCAGGCGTCGTCTTGAGGTAGTGAAATACGTAGTTCTTTGAGAATCCTCCTAATACGCGTGAAAGTTGTAGACACTTCGGAGCATGACATTCTTGGATGTCAGATGATCTTTATGTGAAACTCCACACCCGGCTGTTGCGCACCATACAGCGAAATTTATTTGGTTCTGCCAAAACTGCATCGGTGTTGCTTTCCACCCGTTTATCGCCTCCATCGTAGTAATCTTGGGCAGCCTATATTGTTCAAAGATGTTAGGGAAGTTGGTGGCAAAGCCGCTGTCCGGTCTAACCGTTACGGTTGGGTGTACAAGGCGGTTAACAACGTCTTTTTGCGTGTATTTACGTCCGACCGCGTACTTTGCATTAGAGTTAAAGCTAAATGCTTTGGTATCCATTGAAAGATATTATTATGTTTGCTACTATCACTAATGTTCAAAAAGAGAGTTGTGAACTTCAAAAATCAATCGACAACTGCTGCGGAAAACGCCGGGTAGGCCTTAGATCAATCACGTTCACGGTTGGATGGCAGAATGTGGGGAAGAGCGAAGGGTTTTACTATGTGAAGGATGGACAACAATTCGGTGTAAAGCTGCCTCACGGACTGTGGGGAATAAGACAGCTCAAAGATTTTGTCAACTCAGAGCTTGACGGTATAATCAACCTCACAGAATCGAAGGCTACTGGGCTCGCAACAATGACCATCAGCACTGATAATAAGGTAGTGGTCTCCCCGGGGTTGGGTATTCAACTCGGTTTTAGACAGACATACTCCTCAAACAAAGGAGTGTTTACCCCGGGTGAGTACGTCGGTGATAACCCGGTGGACTTCGCCTTCAAGAAAACTCTCAGGGTGCACCTGGATCGGGTGAACACGTCGTACAACACGGTAGACGGATCCCCCAGCACATTACTGAAAACCGTGCCCGCCAGCGACTGTTTCTATGGCGAGACTGTGACCTTAGACTTCCCACACCCCGAGATGAAAGTTTTAGAATCGGGACACATCCACGAGTTGAAGATTTCTATTCTTGATGATAAAGGGCGAGAGTTGAAGAACGATTACCCGATTTCGGTCGTCCTAAGGTGTTGCGCTCAGAGGACTCTCTCATCAGAGAAACGGAACTAAACGAACTAGGTAAAAAAATAACCAAATTTCGAAAAGAGGCCACGTCGGGTATTGAGAAAGTACGAGAAGACCACCAGGCGGACCTTACGAAGGCTTATGAGGTGTTGCGCTCAGAGGACTCTCTCATCAGAGAAGCGGCACTTACTGAACTAGATAAAAAATAACCAAATTTCGAAAAGAGACCCGGTCGGGTATTGATAAAGTCCGAGAAGACCACCAGTCGAACCTTGCGGAGGCCATTGCGGAGGCTTATGATGCGTTGCGCTTAGGGGGCTCTCTCAGCAGAGAAGCGACACTTACCGAAGTAGACGAAAAAATAGCCGATTTTCTGAAAGAGACCAGGTCGGTGGTTGAGGGGGTCCGAGAAGACCACAAGGAGGCCATTGCGGAGGCTTATGGGGCGCTACGCTCAGAGGACTCTCTCAACAGAGAAGCGGCATTTACTGACATATACGAAAAAATAACCGAATTTCGAAAGGAGGCCCGGTTGGGTATTCATAAAGTCCGAGCAGACCGCCAGGCGGACCTTACGAAGGCTTATGAGGTGTTGCGCTCAGAGGACTCTCTCATCAGAGAAGCGGCACTTACCGAACTAGACGGAAAGATAACCGAAGTTTCCGATAAACTGAAACATGATCGCATAGCCGCGACCAAAGCTCTTGAGGAGGCCTCTTATAAGATTCGTACTGAGGCATATAACGCAAACAGGGCGCTTGCCGGAATAGTGAAAACAATGAAAACACCAAAACGTGTCATAACAGTTTGGGCTGAGAAGCGGGGCCCATTGGTTGAGGGGCACTATGATATTCGTTCGGTGCCAAAGCGAGTAATAAATATGGGGGATACACTATGACAGCTGCAGGTGAAGTTATCCAAATGGCGGTCTGCTCGGTTAATGCTAATGGTAAACCTGTGGGCGCGGTCGCGATAAATATTGTAGTAGATGGGGAAGAACGGGGGGTTGGAGTCACTAAAATCTCTGGAGATATTTCGACGATTGTTTCGTTCGCCGGTGATGATCGAATTAGACTTTCCCAAAGTAGTGTTATTAACTTAGTTACGAAAATCGGTGACACAGAGAGTTCTTCCACTATTGTCTCATTGTTAATTGAACTTATTTTTTAAATACTAATATATTGAACTAAATTTGTAAAATTTAAATATGAACGAATCACTGTATCCAACTCTCAATACCACTCCACCAACACTGTGTCCACAACTTAAGTGTCGGTCTTTTTAAATACGTGTTGCTTTCAACGATTATACGCACGGTGCTACCACTTTTAGGTCGAAAGCGCGTCCTGTTCTCCAAACTTCATTGTCTCAATGTTAATGGTACACTTATGTTTTTAACTTACTATTTTATTGGAACTGTAATTTGTATATTTAAATTATGAACGAATCACTTTTGTAATCCAACTCTCAATACCACTCCACCTTCACTGTTGTTAACTAATTAACGAAAGGAGTTCAGAATTTAGGTTGAATAATATCGTCGCTATTGCAAGGATTTTTAGTTAGTGAAAAATGTTCAAACCTAAGAAAAAGGACACGCTAAACAATATAAGGCGCGCGGTGAAATCATAGCTGCAGCATCTAGTACGGGTTCTTGGCAAGTGTTTCTGTGTTTGTGTGGGGCTTGGGAACAGAGCTTGCAACTTATATCCGACCATTTATAACGGTTCCTGTAGCGGGGGATTTTTGTGTGGTGGTGGTCGGCCGTTTTTACTGGGTTGGCTGTGTATGGTAATTTAGGGCGGGGGGGCGGGTGGGAAAAACTCGAAGGGAAAAAAAACAAAAAAAAGTAGAAAAACATGATAGGAATATCCGTTCTCGCTTAGGTCTAAGAAAAATAGCATCGTCGTTATGGTGTTCAAAGCAGTTGGCCGATAAGAAAAATATCAAATTTTAGAGTTTGAATCCGGTGGTGGGAAGAAATGGGGCGAGATATGAAGAATTAAAAAATGATATAAGAAATCAAGGCGCGCCGCCACCATGACCAAAATTGAATGTATCTGATTGGGATAAATTTAGGGTTAAAACTTGGAAATAAAGTCGGAGGAAAGGAAATGTGACAGCACCATTTGTGATATTTTATAAAATAATTTTTTAAAAAATAAATTAATTTCTAATTTTCTTAATTTTTTAATTTTATTTTCCCTTTTCCTAATTTTTTCAAATTTTCAAAATTTATTTCTTTATTGGTGCAGTAAACAAATTTACATTACATATACAACATTGTGTTTTCTTTTTCTCTGTGAAATTTACAAATTCACTCGCGGATTACACTTGTAATCACCTGTGTAAATTGAATACACTCGGCTCTGTTTACCTTGGCTAACTCAATTTACGCATGGTTCCATAAACCCAGTGTAACATTGAAAATCAGTTGTTCGTTAAATCGATAATTGTCCAACAAACTAGGGTAATGGTTTGGATTATCATTAACAGCCTACGTGGTCGTTGTGGGTTAAGGCTAGATACTCTATGGTGGTGACGAGGGTCGTGGGTTGTCGCGCCGCGGTTGGGAGCTAAACATTTTTATTTTTTTATTTATGTTTTTTCTTACAAAATGTGGTCGCTATGGTAAACAACTGCTTGAACAAATCGGCGTTTCGCCCCGAGTCCAGACGCTTAGTAAATGGGTTCAAGGACAATTCCTCGGGCCGTTGTCAGGGACACGACTGTTGGACCTTAGCAGGGTTTCATGGGGATAAATGGACACGGCGTTTTCAGGGTGATGTCTAATTTGTCTTTGCATCAAACATAGCTGTTCAATAACTAATTGTTTTCAATTTCTTTTAATAAGCGATATCGTAGAAATGTTATATTCGTAAACCGAATGTTGTTAGGTTTTAACTATTTTATATAAATTACCAACTTAGTTTTCATATCCGATACGCACTATCCGTTTCTTAAATGTTTTTGTAATTGTGCCTCTTGTTATAGTTGACCATTAATTGCCGGTAGTAATATTGTAAATAATGCAACGTTTTTATTTCGGAGCGTAATAAATTTACGCTGGTATTTCAATGTATTCGATAATCGCCATAGTGGTTCTCATTTTATAGGAAATTTATATACAGGATTATAACCCCCGTAAGCTTCGTAAACTTCATTCAACACAGTTATTAAAAATTTAAATTTTCAATTCCAATTGTATTGTTATTATCCATTTTCTCTAATTAGTTTTTTTTTTGTTTTTTTCTGTTTCAATTTCCAATTTTCTTCTAATTAATTTTCCAATTTTTCGTTCGTAAAAGCGATATCGTAGAAACGCATATCCGTAAACGAATCTTTGATTTTAACTGTTTTATAAAATTAGTTTGATAATGTTTTCGGTAGTGATTTTCTCCGATACCTATTTTAGTCGCTTCATTACATAAATTTGATACTTATGTAACCGGCGGACATAATTGGGGCCGGTATAATATTGTAAATGGCAAACGTTTTTATCGGAGGCGTAATAAATTACCGCTTGATCGTTCATGTATTCGATATCTCATTAGTATTGTCATTTTTACCGGTGTTTTAATTTACTGTAGAAACAATAGTCGTAATATTCTTCATCCAAGTCATTACAAAACATTCCAATTTCGGTTGGCGTATTTTTATCATCCATTTTTGTTATAATATTTTTATTATAATAACCTATTAAATTTATTTGTGTTCCAATTTGGACGTGGAAAAACAACATGATGTATTTATGACCCTCAATTTTAGCATTTTTCGTGGTTGGTGGGAGGACAATTTCCTCGTTAACCACTTTTGGCGTTTTTAGGGGGTGGTTGGTGGGTGGGATGTAGTGTAGAGGGGGGTGAAAAATGATACCAACCGTAGGTGGATATCATTTTTGACTCCCTTTATATTACTTACTTCAATAGTTTGAGGAATGGTGAACCCCCCATTACGCAAAACACGTTTGTTATTTGGAATTAATAAATTCACTGAATCTACTTTCGGCAAGGGTGATAATTCAATATCTCGCGAGCTATTTTCATACGTGCCAAATCGGGATTGTTCTGTTTAATGAATTCGTGTATAATAAGTGTTAAGCTATTCTCCATTGTGATATATAATATGATAACATTACTTTGTTATTGTTATGGGTACTAATACATGTTGTTTCAAATAGCGTATCTCTGTAACGGTATCGTTTAGATGGTGTTGCAAAATAAATTTAAATTAATTATTACGTTATCAAATTGGTTGTTGCGTAATTACTGATTAGCACTTCTGTTAATAACTGTAATTTGTCGTCAAATGGCGCAATAGTCGTGAGGTTAAGGTCGCCCCGACTTTCAATGATTTAATTAATTACCGATTCCCGAAAGGGGTCGGGGGGTTCAAAAACCTCGATCGTTGGGTATATTATTTTTTTCTCAATATATATTATTTTTGTTATTTTAATATTTTGATTATGATTTTTAATAAAAATACCTATAAATTGATTAGAAAACTTACAACAATGAAAGTGTCTGTTCTTTAAGTTAATAATATAAGACAGACTTGCTTTTACTGTTTTTTTTAAGTTTAAGTAATATCGTACCACAGTCAGTTTGTTACTGTTTTTTTTAAGTTTTGAAGGGTTTGAGGTACTGTCTTATTACCATTATAAATTTTTGTTTTACTGGTCCAAAAAATCTATTTTTTTGGCTGTCACAATTTAATTTAATTTTCGGAACACCAAATCATTTTTTTTAATGAATTTGGAAATTTATTTATTGTCCTCCATTCTGTCACAAACACTGTTCGAAACTGTGCCTGTGGGCTACCACGACCTGAATTCACTGGCCGCCAAACACAGTCAGTAGCCATCGGTCGTCCATTTATTTAAATTTTTAAATTTTTTATTTTTTATTTTTTTTTGAATTCCCGCGGGTGAACGCTGCATTTTGTGGTTCAA
This sequence comes from Conchocele bisecta, assembly GCA_029237695.1. Classification (NCBI taxonomy): domain Eukaryota; kingdom Metazoa; phylum Mollusca; class Bivalvia; order Lucinida; family Thyasiridae; genus Conchocele; species Conchocele bisecta. Next base: position 81,682,936 of record CM055270.1, read on the forward strand.
CACCATTTAACAGAAAATTTTATTGGTGATTTTCTAAATCGTAATATCGGAGAAAATTGCGGGCTATATATTTTTGTTAAATTTTGCAACACCATTTACGGAAAAAAAATTATTTTACTGATTTTTTTTAAAAACAATAATTCGGCAAACAGGCTAATACGGCGCGATAGAATTTTTGTCAACTTTTTCAAACACCACATTTAACGGAAAATTATTTACTGATTTTCTAAAAACAAATTCTCGAAGGTGAAGGGGTACTGAAAACTACTCTTTAAAAATTTTAAATTAACCAGCCGTTCTAATAGATATTTGTGTTATTAATCAGAGTGTTATTAATCGTTAATTGTCACTTGGTTGTGCCTCCGACTGTGGGTGGTTGTTGGGCGGCAACATCAAAAAACAACACGTCAATTTCAAAAACATTGTCTAAGGGAGTCCACAGCTGTGTGGGTGATTATCATCATGATCAAAACACCTCGTACCAAGACAACTACGCATTATCGATTTATTTTCCCCACACAAGAGGCGACGTTGTTATTTGTACAACTAGATTCTGTTGTAATGTGTCGGGGTGTAGCCAAAAGACCCAATGCTAAAATTCGTAATTAGGTCAACAGATGTAGCCTGCCTTAAATTAATCGATTTACCTTAAATTACGTCCACAAGTTGGGACAGTTAAAATTTCAGAGCAGACGTTCATCTCGTAATTTGCCGCTATTTATTTCCAAAATTAGCCATTATTATTCTGTAAATGGGCGTTGAAAAGTTGACAATTAAATTAAGGACCAGGATCAGTACGTTAAATCGCTATCGACGACAATAAGCTGACGATCCGTGGAGAGAGTAATTACCGTTTACGGCGTAATCCAATGTTAAATTATACATCGTTTATTTTGTATGACTTTCGTAGTTTTTACCGGAAAGAAAATTCAAACCAGTTTCCCAAATTATTGGGGAAAATTAATAATCATGGATTAGCACACCGTTTGGCACTAAGCAGCGGCTAACTCAGGGAATGGGATCTCCAACCGGTTCTTTGTTGTTTACACTGGATTAATGGGCGGACCCATGAGGTATCGGGAGTAAAATCTTCTATTTTTTAGATAATACGACTGTGGGTTTCTTCCTTTTAATTGATGATCATGTTCCAGCCAATAACGCTTATTTAGGCAGCTGTTATTTTATGTAGTTATAGTTTATGAAACATTTTTCTGCAGCGAAATTTTGAATTAGGACGGGATCGAGCGTTGTTTAAACTTAGTTCATGTTTATATGAACCAAGGTTCAAAATTATGAACTGAAAATGGCGCTTTTGTGTGACTGAAATTCGTACGCGGACGAATAAAAAAAAAATATTTTGTTAATAAATATCACCATAAAGCGAAACAGCGGTTAGCAATCTACTTGTTTTAATAATATGCATTACATATTATGTAATTAATGTTTAATAGTGATTATACTTATGATTATAATATTCGGATACTATGGTTTTCTACTTCCAGCCCTATGTTTGTAAGGCTGTGTGATTTGCCTCAATATAAGCCGGATTTTAATTAATATTTTTATTATTCATTGCGCGTTCATTGAGAACTTCTTTACAATTTAAAAATATACAATTTAAAACTTAAAGGGGTGGTATCGAATTGGATACATTTTTAAATTAATATGAAATATTGTTTTTTAACTTTTCATTCACGCTTTTCAATGAAGTTATTGAAATCGAAAATTGTCAAACTGCATCGTGACCTTTTTGACCGCAATTTCTAGTGCGCGGGTTAACTCTAACATAACCCTGTTTTCTTTGGTAATCGGGGGGTGAAAATAGGTTTGTGGTATTTGGGTAGGGCGCGGGTACGGGGTGTGGGTATTCAGGGGAGTAGGTGTGGTGGTTGGCTGGGGGGTTGTAGTTGGTGGGGGTGGTGAGGGGGGGTTTTGGGTGTGGGTTAGGGGGGTGTTGGTGGGGGTGGAGGGTTGGGGGGGAGGTGGGTGTTGGATTGGTGGGGTGGTTTGGTGGAGGGGGTGGTGTGTTAGGGTGGAGCCAGAGGTGGCGTGTGGGGGGGAGGTTGAGGTGGGTGTGGGGTGGTTGGTTGTGGGGGGTGGGATGTGGGGGTGTGAGGTGTAGTGGCGAGTATGGAGTAGTTGGGAGTGGAGCGGGTTAGGGGGTTAGAGGGGTGTTGTTGGGTGGGTCTGCGTGGTGGCGTGATAAGGGTGGTGGGGTGGGTGGTGGATTGGGTGGTTGGGGGGGCCTGTTTGGGGGGGTGGGTGGGGTGGGGGAGGTGTGTAGGTTGGGGTGGGGGGGGGTGTTATGGATGGGGGTGGGAGGGGGAGGGGTGCTGAGGGGGTCGGGTGGAGGGAGAGGTAATGGTAGTGGAGTTGCGGAGTTGGGGGTGGTTGTATTCATGTTTCCTTTGTTTTTGTGTCTTTTGTTTTTGTTATATATTAATTATTTGATTATGCTCGCTAATACAATGTTTGCGTAATTGCTGTGTCTTGTTGACATTCAAAATCATAAAATATGAAATTAAACGGTTTGTGATCAATCTTCTTCAGTTTTGCTTTTATACTGTTGAAATATTGACATTTGTGGTCAAAATTAAAACAATCTCTTTTACAAAAAATTTCGCAATTTTTCGTTTCCTTTCCTTTACATGTATGATTCTTCTTGGAGTCGGCAAAAACTGACCTTCCAACATTTGCCACAACATTTTATGAGTTGGACAAATTAAATTGATTTACATTTCACGTCCTTCAATTTGCTTATGATTTGCAAAACCATGTTACACTATAAAATGTCCTGAGGCTAATCTTTACACTTGCTTACCAATCTATTCACATGACATTTTAAATTTGGAACGACATGCCTTTACACGAAGTGTGGGCATATATGTGTTTCACGATTTTGGGATTAACCAACATTACACCATCTCACAATAGTAAAGAACATCCAAGAAATTCCAACAATTATTTTTAATTTACTGTCATAGTGATCTTGATTATAGGGAATTACATGTATTATTTTATTGGTGTATGACTGAATTTCTGGGATATTCAAACAGCAATTCTGTTTTCACATGTTGTTGATGAATCTTGATCACATATTCTGGATACATATATTGTTGTATTTTCTTATATTCTTCAAATCCACAAGCTTTTTTTGTGGTGAAATTCCAACTTCATTCAATAATTTCTTCTCGGCTTAAATACGTTTGTAAAGGGGGGGGGAGGGGGGGGGGGGGAAAACGTGATGTCTGTCGAATTACATTCCACCGTCTATTTCCATGCTGAAGAAACTTCTCGATCAGCATGACATTTTCCAACAACAATAGCCCGGGCTAAACACATATTGTCTTTTGAATTTTCAATTTTCACAACAGTTTTCTTTTTTTTTTGAAAACTCGAGAATCAATTTCAGAGGTCGTCTTCTTTCTTCCAGAACCTGTTGGCATTTTGGTAAACGTTGTTTCGATTGTCATCTCACCATCGTTCAAATTAAAATCCATATTCGATTGTATAACTTTTTCTATTTCTTGTAACAATATGTTCCCATTCCAATCTTCAACATTCAAGAATGGAATCGGTATCCCCATCTTTAATGCAGGATGATTTAATGTTACCCTGATTTTGTCGTGTGGATCGCCATCAATTCGTTCGATGATTTGATGAACGATATCATCAAATAATACTCCAACGAAATTTTGAGGGTGTTCGTCTACATTAAATTTCTTAAATGTTGTTTTAAAAACTGATGATTCAGTTCTGAATTTTCTTGATCTTCGACTTTTTTCTTGTATAAGATCATAAAATCTTCTAACATCTGATGACTCTTCGTTTTCACTCTCGGTGTCCGAGTATGGCACAAGTGGCATGTTGAATTTTATAATAAAGTATTAATCAATTTACAGCAGCTTATATACTATCGTTACACCGTGACGGTTATAAAAGAAGCCACACATTCCATATGATCATCATTAGTCTACTGAACTCTGAAGCGACATGGACTCTAAAGTGATAGAACGTTCTTCAATTCAACTACACAAACACGAGGAACATTTTGCTGACTATTTCGAAAGTATGAAATATTGGCACAAAGGATGTGAAATGAATTTATATGTAAATCCGTTTACTCATGAAGTTGAATTCAACAACATACCGAAAACCTATCCGATAAAACATATTGGAAACTTTGTTGGATCTTTTACATCATTATTTGGGCGACTCTGAGTACCTGATTTCTACATGGAAGAGGTTTACAAAATTCAGCATCGATGAGAAATATGGAGGGGACGAAATATCACCTAACAGATGTTACATCTGTCAATCAACGGAGCATTGGGCTAATAAATGTAGCCAGAAGCTACAAGGAAAGTACATGGATGTGTTTGTGAATCCATATTCTCATGAAGTTCAATTTTCGGATTCTCCTAGTATCACCCAAGACCTGTGTGTCGGAAAATTCATGTCTTATTACAACGAAGAGAGTCATCTGAAGCTACCAAGAAATGTTATGTACGCTGGATGTTTCATCTGTAAAACGAAATCACATTGGGCTTGTGATTGTGACCAGAAACCCACGCCTAACACAGTGGATGTTAAGCCCACAGAGAAACCAGTGAACAATCGTAAACGTAAACGCCAAGATGAACAGAGTGTTCAAATCAAGAAGAGGAAAATAAAAAAAAAAAATGCGGTTCCAGTCAAGAAGATGAAAATTGACTTTTAGATTTGATTGATTTATTTGTCTTGTTAAATGAATACAATTTTGAATAGACACTATGTATTAAATGTTGTAAATATATTGTTGTTCAATAAAATATTGTTAAATGAATACAAGTTGAAATGTATTTTCTTGTTTTGTTATTTATCATTTTTATAATTTATATGGTTAATATTCATATGATTTATAAAATGCAAGTGTTTCTTTCTGGAAAATATTGTGGTCCTGAAAAGGACTGTTTGATCACTGTCTAATAGAATTCAGACAGATCAGGATATAAGTTATTCAATGTAACTTTCCAAACAATTTTTTTGTTTGGAAGGCTAATAATAACCACGTCTTGCAAAGAATTGTTGTAATAATTCTTTATTTCTCTCTTTTTCTTCATTAACATCATTTTTCCTGGAGAATACAATGTTTCTCAAACGGTGGAAGAATTTCTTGATCTGCATTCTGGTATGTAAGAATGAATAGAATGAATAATATACGCTTTAGATCCTGAAATGATTTCATCCATCATTTCATTGGCTAAAGATTAGAGGATTTGATTGGTTAAGGATTCTGACCCTCTCATTGGATGATTTTCAATCCGTTTTTACAGCCAAGCTTGTGTAAACAAACTTTGTTCACAAAACGCGTTTTGCAACACGCTTTCTGATTGGTCGAAAATCTGAAAAATGACTAAACTACCAAAAGTAGGTCAATCCGTTTGATGGGTATAAAAGCATGTGTTTTTAACACATACTTCACATGTTTCATTGAACACTCAAAGAAATGAATACCGATCGAAGCAATATAATGGCAAGGAGGATCGCAGATTTGGTTGAAGTCGTAGGGTCGATGCAGAAAGACATAGAAACGCTGCAAATGGTACGGCTGACCTGTTGAGGAGAATAAAGGAACAACCAAAGCCTTCTTACAAAGAAATGGAAATGGAGGACGAAAAGAGTTTTACTACAGAAGCAAAACCTGACACTACAGGCGTTTTGAGAGTTAAAACTCGAGAATCAAACAACAAATGGCGACGCACTACCATTGAATATTAGTTTGTACAGGTGTACACTCTAAACAAAAACGGCCCTTTTCAGGGCCACCACACATTATTACGAAAAGATTACTTTGCAATTTATATCCTAATAACTTTGTATATTGTATCATTAAGCAATTTGCAACAGCTTCTATACTATCGTTACATCGTGACGTCTATGAAAGAAGCCACAAATTCCATATGGTCATCATTAGTCTACTAACTCTGAAGCGAAAGCATTACATTGTTCAGAGTACAACCCTGATAAAATGGATCAGCTAATAAAACATTGTGACCAGCTTCCGGAAGCCGAAGAATGTAAATGTTTCGATTTTCTGAAAAATTGTTCTATAGGCATAGTAAACGAAGAATACACTATTAATAATGTAAACATTTATAAATCTCCCAAATATTAATATTATCCTTTCATAGGGTACATAACAAACAATTCTAGATTTATACCTTTTGGTATTTGTCCAAAGATAACTGTGATAGAAAAAAATAAGATTTATAGGTTAGTAAGTTCTAGAACATACGGAGAGGATAGTCAGATTTATTTCGATAAGGATCTTAAACCTTTGCTTCATCTATACAGTCCTAAAATTCCTTTTTCAGGGGATTTGAACATAGAAACTAAAATTATTAAGAGTTATCCCAGTATCCCTCAATTAAATGTGAGAAAAGAGTACTGTAAATGGAATATTGGTTAGCAGCTATCGTTTTGTAAGACACACTGTGATTGGTCACTTGATTTTTATCAATTTCTAAGTAGGTCAATCCTTCTGATGGGTATAAAAGACGATCATAAAATCATTAATTTACATTCGATACTATGGCTGACAACAGAAGTTACGATTTTGTCACTCAAGATTTTGATATATTAGCAGAGACGATGAATGAAATATAGCAACCAACCTTCCAGCCACCACAACAACAACAACTACAGCAGCAGCCAACTGTTCCTGTATACATTCCATTAGAGAAGAAGAAAGAAAATTCTATGATATTGAAAGAACTACAGAAACTGAACAACAATACAGAAAGAATATTACAGAAACTAGAGAACATGGCATCACGACATAGTGTTCAACTGGACCGTATGACAGACACATTATCAAAGAAACTAGAGAAACTGTGTGAAAATCGGGACTTGACATTTAACACAAAGCCATTGAAAGTACCTATCAAGTTTGAATTGGACAAGAAAACAGTGACACAGATCAGTCAACATGCCGAAAGGGCCCTGTGTGATACAGTTGACGAAAAAATACATTCACATAAAAGTTGGATTGGTGCACATCGTAAACACATTCGTCCAGAAAAAGAAAATCATTTGGTTCCACGAAAATAAAATAGTACCAGTACTCGTGCCTTTTTTTTACTTTTTTTTAAAAAAAAAACGAACAAAAAAAAAAAAAAAAAAAATATTGTACCAATACTCGTGTCTTTTTTAAAAAAAATGAAAATAACAGTACTCGCACCTTTACCCAAACGGCCCTTTTCAGGGCCATCCCAAACTATTCGAACAGAATTCGTTTTCAAATAAAACATTGCTATACACAGTATATCATTATACACCTGGACCTTGTACTATACACAATGGAGAACGAAGACCTATTGTCTTTGTTATTTCAACATCACTGTAACATTTATATAGCAGGTCCAAGTGGATGTGGAAAAACTGAAATTGTACAAAAGATTATTGATTATCGCAAAGATTTATTTAATATTGTACCCGAAAAAGTAATATGGTGTTACAAAGAATGGCAACACAGTTATACTATTATGCAAGAAAAGTTCAATTTCCTCAAATTTATTGAAGGTATCCCAGATGATGAAAATGAAATTGTATCCGATGTAACAATTCCACATCTTGTAGTATTTGATGATATTTTAGGAGAAAAAGATGAAGAAAAAATAAAATTGTGGTTTGCAAGAAAAGGTCATCATAGAAATTCAAGTGTAATATATATTACACAAAATATGTTTCAACAAAATAAATCGAATAGAACCATAAGTCTTAATTCTCGTTACCTGATTTTATTTAGAAATGAACGTGATGGGTTACAAATTAAAACATTATCACGTCAAATGCAAAGTCCGCACTTAATTTCAGCCTACAATGATGCTACTTCTCAGGAACATGGTTATTTGTTAATTGATTTTCAATCACGAATTAAAAAACAATTTCGTTTAAGAAGTGACATTTTTCATCGCTGGATTACAGATAAGGATGTTAGAGGACCTACTATTTATTCTCCAATATAGTAATATAGATATCAGTATTGTACTTTCTATCAAGGTGCTTAACATGGCATTCTCATGCAACATCAGGAAATATTATTCATGCTTTAAGAAATTTGAATGATGAACAACATAAACACTTACAAGAGAAATAATATTGAAATCTGGATTAAAAGAGATATTGAAATGGTTTTCAATAGCTGCTCAAAATATAGTTGAAAATAAAATAAAATTACCAAAACAAACAGTGCGTTTTATAGAAAAAAATAAAAAAGATGTTAAACAATTAGCGGATCCTACAGTTGATGATGATACAAAGAAAAAAATAATGTTAAAACCTGGTGGTGGAGGATTTTTAGGTGGTGTAATTATTAGAAGTTTACTTCGGTGGACAGGTACAAAAAACGTGAAAAATAGAAAACTAACCAAAAAACAAACTAAAAAGAAAAATTAAAAAATAAAAGAAAACACGAAATAAAAAATCTCAAAAGAAAACAACTAAAAAGAAAACAACTAAAAAGCAAAATGAATCTTCAAGATTTTCTTCAATGTCTAGTATGTCTACAAATCATAGTCCTGTTAATTCTCGTAGATCTATATCACCGTTTCATACACCCTCATCGACTGGAAAACCTCAGTTCACATCGACACCAATTTCCTTTAGATCTCCACAATTACCATTTACATCAACTTCTAACAAATTTGGATCATCATACAATGCATCTTTCCCCAGTAATTCTGGTTCATTTGAACGACAAACTCCAAAAAAGAAGAAGTACAAGTATAGCCCTGAAATTGAAAATTGTATTAGACTTGTTAATAAAACAACAAAAGAACATGAAAAACTGTTACAGGAATATAATGCAATGGATGAACAGCCAATAGCTAGGTTTTCACCGTTAAGAACACCTTTGAGATCTCCTAAAACCAAAGAAGCTGTCAGAAACAAACTTATTCAAAAAGAAAAGGAAGTAAAACATCTAAAAGATTTTGCGTTTAAAAATCCAGAATTAAGAGTAAAAATTAAAAGTTACTTAGGTGTATAAAATACAGTTATTAATTAATGTTGTATCATTCAATATAAAGTATTGTTAGTATAAAGATGGGTAAGGTCAAGAATAAAACCAGTAAAAAGAAACCATTAATTAAAAAACATGGTGCTATGCTTTTGGCTATAGCTAATGAACCTAAAAAATATCGTGAAAAATTAATGAAAAATGTACCAAATCATATAATTAAGTGTATTTGTGAATGTTGTCACAATCTCTTAAAAGGCAATGTCACACTTACATCTGATCAGAAACATAAATTGTATCCTAAGCGTAAACATCTCAAACAACTTGTATCAAAATCAATTTCAATTAAGAAAAAGAAAAATATTATAAATCAGACAGGAGGTCTTTTACCATTTTTACTTCCATTATTACCATTAATAGGTAAAGCTGTTCTTGGTGTTGGTGCCAGAGCAGGTATTCGAGCTCTAGTTAAATAATGTCGGTCCGGAAAATGGCACTTGTTCCTTTTCATTTACTGGAAGAAATGAATAAATGGAAAATAGAACAAAGTCAAAAACCTCAGCTTCCACCGGATCCACAAATTGCAAATACAGCTAAACATCAAAAACAATTATCTAACCTTTTAGAAAGAACATATTTATTGGAAAGTGAAAAGGTAAAGCAGCACGGAGAAACATTACATACATTTCAGGAATCATTTAAACAAGTTTTAGAACCTTAACATGTTACAGTAAATGAAAGTACAAAAATACCACTTAATGATAGGATTTTACAAAGTATACCAAAAACAATGCAAAGAAAGGCAGAACTTCTTTTAAGCATGCTGAAAGATAATCCAAAAATCAGTTGGGATGAAAATGATTTAGTAACATATAAAGGAAAACTTATAAAGGGATCAAATTTTATTGATTTAGTTAATGAAACTTTACTTCAAAGAAAAGGATTTAACCCCAGAGGTTGGGAGACATTCAGTACAGCTTTACAGGAACTCAATATACCACAAGACGTGGTTGGCAATAGACAACGATGGAACTGGATGCATAAATATCAAACTGATACATCTGCCATTGAGTCGGATTCAATATTTAGTACACCTAAAACAGTAATTAAACATCGTAAAACACCAAAATCAAAAATTTCAGTCACCCCAACCCCAACTGTATAAAAAGAAAGTCTGATTCAAACATATCTTAAAAAATGGGAGGCTTATTAAAGCATAAAGAGAAGAAACTTAATTCATTACTAAAGAAAATATATTATGATCCAAAAAGTTCAATTGCCTACACAAGTGCAAAACACTTGTCTGATTCCAATTAAAACAAAAAAAAAAAAAATATAAAAAAGAATAAACCACAATTTCAGATGTTAGATTAAAACATATACAAGAATGGTTGAGCAGACAGAAAACATATACACTTCATAAACAAATTCAAAGACGTTTTACACGTCGCAAGACAATAGTAGGAGGTATCGATCAACAATGGCAGGCTGATTTGGCAGATATGCAACAATTCTCAGGTGAAAATGAGAATCAAAGATATCTAGTGTGTGTAATAGATGTATTTTCAAAATATGCATGGGTCATACCCCTTCCTAAAAAACGGGGAAAACATTGATTAACGCGTTTGATTTGATACTAAAAACATCAAAACGAAAGCCACGGTCTTTACAAAGTGATAAAGGAACGGAATCTAAAAATAAAGAATTTCAACATTTCTTGAAATCTAAGCACATTCATTTTTTCACAACCGAAAACCCTGAAACTAAGGCAAGTATAGTTGAACGATTTCAAAGAACTTTAAAAACACGTATGTGGAAATATTTCACATATCATCAAACTAGAAAATATATTGATATTTTACAAAATATTGTTGATGGATACAACCGAACATACCATCGTAGTATTAAGAGGACCCCAATTTCTGTCAATACCTCAAATGAAATTGAGGTTACACATGCATTGTATGGAGTGAAACAAGCTATTCCAGCCAAAAACAAATTACATGTCGGTGATTTAGTTCGTATTAATAAAACAAAACGCACATTTGAAAAGGGTTATCTACCAAACTGGACGAAATAATTATTTAAAATATTTCATATTAATAAAAGTTTACCACCAACCTATAAAATTGAAGATCTTGATGGTGAAAAAAAAATGGGTACATTTTATGGAAAGGAAATTCAAGGTATAAAAGATGATGAAATATATGAAATTGAATCAGTTCTTGCTCGACGTACAAGACGTGTAGGTAATACAACAATCAAGGAAACTAAAGTTCATTGGATGCGTTATCCGTCAAAGTTTGATAGTTGGATTTCAACATCAAACATAATACGAATGAACAAGATATAATTGAAAACGGAAAAATAGAAAAGCAAGAGTTTTCATTTTGTGGTAAACGAATACCAAAAAAATCAATTTCAATATATTTCTCAAGTAATTATAATATATGCAATTGTTACAACAGCCATCATTCATTTAAGTATCCAAAGTCCTAATCGTGAATTGTGGCTCGTTCTTTTAAGTAGTTCTCTTGGATACATTTTACCAAGTCTCGGGTTAAAATTTACCAAAAAACCACAGACAGGCTTCGATTTTACAGACGGTAAAAAATGAATTCATTTTACGTAACCTTACTGAGTGATAGTTCTATGGATATTTATCCATCAAATATACAATGTTGTTTCAAAGTTAAATTACCTCGAACAGTTCGCATCGATAAAGAAAACTGGGAAATAGCATTAGCGGAATTAATTATTCCTTCACAGTTTTTAAATATCAACAAAGACGAAAGAATTTAATATTATAACAAAAGATTTATCTTTCTACTCGGATGTTTCAGAAATAAAAAATAAAAGATTTGATATAAATGAGATAGGCTTTGGTGAAGATGGTACTCCTGTTGCTTTGGTGAAGATGGTACTCCTGTTAAATGGATTATCAATTTTAATTTTCAACCTGGATCCTATTCATCAATAGCTCATGTATTGGAAACAATTGATAATATCATTCAAGATTCTTTTGGCGATATTTTTAAAAAAAACAAGCAAGCGATTAACGTTTCATATTCTCCGGGTATGAAACGTCCACAATTTAGTTTTCCATAAAATTCGCAAAACAGGAATTAAATTTAACCCTACATTGTTTTTAAAGTTAGGTGGAGATCCAAAGCTAGTAAACGATACATTTTTTTCCACATTTGTTAAATTTAAATGAGGGGTTTAATCATTTGTTTATTTACTCTGATATTGTTGAATATTCGATTGTAGGACATATTCAAGCTCCGCTTTTAAGAGTTGTACCATTCAAAACATCAAATTCAATTGAAAATGATATAGGTAGTCAACATATTAACCAACCATGAATTTTTAAACTTACATTATATGCCTATATCAAAATCTGAATTTGATACAATTCATATAAATGTAAGAGGAGATTCTGGCAATCCTGTTAATTTTGTTCTTGGAAAGTCTATGGTGAAGTTACATTTTAGGAAAAGAAAAATAGCTTGAAAATGCATCCTGTATATCGAGGAGTTACACGTCAGTATGGGGCAGGTTTAGGATCCTTGTTCAAATCTGCAATTAGAACCGTTTCTCCAATTATAAAACCAATAACAAAAACTGGAGTAAATTCTTTTAAAAATGAAGGAATGAAACAAGGAATAGGTTTAGCTCAAGATATTTTTTTTCAACACAAAAATCCAAAGGATGTAATTATTTCACGAGGTAAACAAACAATGAATTCACTAGGAAAATCGTTTTTGAAGAAATTATGTATAAAAACAAAGAAAAATAAAAGGAAACATCAGTCGCGTTCAATACATCGAAGAGTTAAGGTCCATAAATCAAGTAACAATCAAAAAGGTCTTGGTAGAAAAAGGAGAAAAATATCTAACAAAAATTTAGATATTATTGACTAAAATAAAAAATGATGCAAAACGGTTTTTGTGAATGTAGTAAGACTGAGTTGGATGCTCAATCAGTACCTCCAACCATGACTGCTATGCACGAAAGTCAGTGGGTTGAACATTTTCCGATTTCCTCTCTCAACAATAATGCTCCAATAGAATGTGTAATTCCACAACAAACAGATAAATGGACAGATTTATCTCAATCTTACATTTATTTGAAATTGAAAATTTTCAAAATAGATAATACTGTGTTAGACGCAGATGATAATATTGCTCCAGTTAACAATTTCTTTCATAGTATCTTCAGTAACATTGATTTATATCTAAACAATAAACTGATAACAAATAATTCTGATACATATACTTTTCGGGCATATTTAGAAAATCTTTTGTCATATAACGCTGAATGTAAATCAACACAATTAGCTGCTAGTGAAATGTGGTTGAAAGATACCGCCGGCAAATATGAGATTATTGACATTACAGGTGAAAATGCAGGTCTTAATAAGAGGAATTCATTTATTTCTGGGAGTAAAGTAATCGAACTTCAAGCACGCTTGCATTTGGATTTATTTTTTACAAGAAAAATATTTACCCAATGGAATTTAAATTAGAATAAGACTCAATAGAGCATCGTCAAAGTTTTGTTTAATAGGCGGCACTGGCGCACCAGATGCAAAAATAGATTTTGAAAATGTTAGTTTCAATGTAAGAACTGTTGAGCTATTACCTGCTGTGTCCAATGACATGAACAGACTCATAGCTCAAAAGAATATGAAAATTCCTATACGTAGAGTAGAAGTCAAAACATTCACAATTGCAACTGGAATGCGCTCAAAAATAGAAGATCATCTTTTTCAGGGGTAATTACAAAAACGGATATTCATTGGTATGGTTGATAATGCTAGTTTCAATGGGGAATACGCAAAAAATCCATTCAATTTTCATCATTTTAATCTATCAAAAATTGATGTAAATTGCAATGGTCATGGTATTTTCAACCGTCCATTTGAGCCGGATTTTGAACATAAATTATATCTTAAATCATACATGTCTTTGTATCAAGCTGTGTCATCATTAGGTCAAAACAAATCATTTAATATTACTAGAGATGAATATGTAAATTGATATTGTTTGTGGGGATATGACTTGACACCTGACCAGGGCAGCGAAGAGGGACACCTACACCCTATAAGAACTGGAAATCTAAGACTTGAACTTCAGTTTGCCAAGGCACTTGAAAAAGTCATCAACGTCATAGTGTTCTCAGAGTTTGATAACCAGATTGAAATAAATAGTCTTCGTGAAGTGATCACCGACTATTAATATTGGACAATTATGAACAAAACAAATCCTAAAAGTAACGTATTGGTGAACTCAACATCCAAAGATGGAAACCATCGAATTACAACACATACTGGATCGAAACATATGGCTGAAGAGACTAAACGGAATAGTATGCCCTAAGGACAAGCTACCGAATCACAGACCATTAGACGTCCAAGCGTACATAATTAACACGGATAATTCTGATCAACCTGGAAAACATTGGGTAGCCATTGTATTCGACCAGAAGAATGAAGCAACCTACTTGGACTCCTATGGATTACCACCACTACATGAAGAAATATTGTCTTTCTTGACAAATAATTCTACGAAATGGACATTTAACAAACAGAGACTACAAAGTGTATTCAGTACAACATGTGGAAAATACTGTGTGTTTGTGTTGGTTGCGACTGCAAGAGGAAATACTCTGCGTCTATGTATTCAACAAACATTCAGTCCATCAGATTACTTCAAGAATGATAGGACTATAACGATCTGGTTCAAACATCACTTCGGAACACTCTACGAAGGACATCAACAAAGTTCAACATCTGTTGGGTGTCAATGTTGTAAACCACAACAATATTATCATGCCATGTCTTTACATTTTCCAAAATTACTTCATGTTACAAATATGTTAACATAATATTGCATGTACTTTTGTAAAGATCAAATATGAATTTCATATCTGGTCTATAATTCTATGTTGTAAAATATGTTGTTGTTCAATAAAATATTATTAAAACTTTACGTATCTCGTATTCAATTTTCCCCATAAATTGAAAAATACCAATATATTTATTTACAATCAATATTTATTTTCATTAACTTATGTCAATATTAAAGTTGTCAGAAGTGGATGAAAATTATTTCTAGGACATTTTCATATGTATTTGATAATATTGGAGTTGTCAAAAATATTTGAAAATTATATACAGGAACAGTACACCCCTAAATGTTCAGGGGTAACACTATAGCGTGATACAAGAAGTTTCCACCCCGGATGAAATTCACGAATCTTCAACAAAATGGTTCAGGGGTGGCACTATGGTACGTTTTTTAGCCACTATAACGTAATATCAGAAGTTTCCACCCCGGATAAAATTCACGAATCTCCATCAAAATGGTTCAGGGGTGGCACTATGGTACGGTGTTTTAGCCACTATAACGTAATATCAGAAGTTTCTACCCCGGATAAAATTCACGAATCTCCATCAAAATGGTTCAGGGTGGCACTACGGTACGGTTTTTAGCCACTATAGTGTAATACAAGAAGTTTCCAGCCCCAATAATGGGAGTAATAAGGGGTGGCACCTATGATACGGTTTTTTAACATGTGGTTTTTACATAGACAACCGGTGTAATGGTAAAATCCGTCTATGTAAAAAACACATGTGAAAAAACGGTACCATAGAGCCACCCATTACTACTAATATAGTATATGGACGACTTGTGAAATGACATTTGAAACTAAATAACCATACGACCGGTATTTTTAGATAACAGATCACAAAATCAGTATTATGTAATCATAATGCTAATATTTATTTTATGCTTTATTTATATATTTATATGACAATTACAAACAAGCGTGATAACCTTTGTAGTCGGCGTAGATGGATGCGTCTACATGTTTCTTAATTTGGGTTGAAATCGGAATACTCAAAGAAAACCAATTCATCCTGTCTGGCGACCACCATCAGATATACATGTACTTACACATTGAGGATCGAACCCGGGGCGCATGAGGCGCTCTTTACTAATTGTGCTAAACGGTCATGTTCAGATTAGTATACGTGGAAGTGTGAATATTGGACTGCGATGCCCGCAAACGTTAGTTTTATTAAAGAAAATGTAAACAGTTGGCTCATTAACTGGAACACGTATTCTGGATAAAATTGGCCACGAATAGAACTGGACATAGGACATAGGACAAGTTCCTCGCTTTTGATTGGTGCGCAGTTCGTAACAAACATTTGTTCGTCTTGCGCTTTTTGGTTTGGTGACAGTTTGTTTGTCCATTGACTGAGACAGTTCTAATCAGTTGTGTTATGTTATCGTATTCGAGTCGGCATAACGTGTCTTCACTGTGGCATGCTGCAAGTTGATCGCAGTAACTATATACAACAATAGTATTTACCATTTTGCATTGTTCATGTCATAAACGACATATGTGGAGTGGCAGGGGAGTTCTCTCAGGAGGGAGAAAGCTACGAGTCTCGTGGAAGGATGGCGGAGGGAATGGATTTGGTGGCACGTCGGAAAAGTTGCTAACTACAAAGCTTATGGAGTAAGTGGAACAACCGATTCGGAAGCGTTATTGTGTTCACCGACGGGAGCCAGGGTCGTCTTCGGAGGGTGCTCGGTGCAAGGACGGAGATTCCCGAACAACAGTCGGTGGCGGAGTTTCCCGACTGGTCGATGGAATGCTGCGTAAAGCAGAGGAGCCGCCATTTTCATCGGAGGAAGATGAAATTGATGCCGAGTTGGAATCCTTACGGCGATAATTAGAGGAGGTAGAGGCGGCGAAACGCAAACTCAGGAGACGGAATGAGAAACAATTATTGCAGTAGAAACTGGAACAGTCCAAAAAAAGACGTTCGGCGCTTGGAAAAGGAAGGTAAACATTGTCGCATGGTTGTTTATTTTCATATGGCAGGGTACAAGTCGTCCATATAAAATCATTTGCAATGTAATTGTATAAACAAATAATCAACATAATCACTACGTCCTGCTTTGAAAGAAACCGAAAGCACACATCACTATTTGAGCCACTGTGGAAACCACTGAATAATTCTGCCATACGTATCAAACGCTAATATATTTTTGAGCCATACTTATTACAGCGTATGGCTATAAATATGGCAACTTGTTGCAATGACGCAACGATTTCAAGTGTCAAAATCCTACGTGATGTTGGTCAATTTTAAGCGTAACTTTGCGATGTCATTTTCGGGCTTTCATGACGTTGTCATTAACGCTGGTTTTTGCAGAGCGCGGCCCATGTATTTATTTCACACTAGTAACCGTAAACTACCAAGCATTGTTGTTTCTGGCAGCCATCCTGGAAGCCATCTTGGAATATAGAAAATGCTCAAGGATGACAGAGTTTCATTCGTCGGATTCAAATAGTACACGCCTTGAAGATGCAAAATCACTTAAAAAGCAATGTATGTACGCCAACTCAGGGTCCGATGGTAGTTCGGTCGGACTACTAAATTATGTTAGGCTGGTGAGCCCAGGACCTCTTACTTCAAAGACGTTCTTACCTGCTTCGGTTGTTGTAGGTGCGGCAGTAGTTGTAGTGGCGGCCGTAGTTATAGGGGCGACCGTAGTTGTAGGTGCAGCCGTAGGAGCGGCCGTTGTTGCAGGTGCGGCCGTAGTTGTAGGGGCGGCCATAGTTGTATCTGCGGCCGTTGTTGTATGGGTGGCCGTAGTTGTATAGGCGGTAGTAGTTGTAGCGGCGGTTGTAGTTGTAGGTGTGGCCGTAGGACCGGCCGTTATTGTAGGTGCGGCCGTAGTTGTAGGTGCGGCCATAGTTGAAGGAGTGACTGTAGTTGTAGGTGCGACCATAGTTGTAAGTGCGGCCGTAGTTGTAGGTGCGACCATAGTTGTAGGTGCGGCAGTAGTTGTTGGTGCTGCTGTAGTTGTAGGTGCGGCCGTAGTTGTAGGTACGACCATAGTTGTAGGAGTGGCCGTAGTTGTAGGTGCGACCGTAGTAGTAGCAGTGACCGTAGTAGGTGCGACCGTAGTAGTACAGACCGAGTGTAGGTGCGTGTGTTGTTTGTATGCGGCCGTAGTTGTAGGTGCGACCATATTGTAGGAGTGGCCGTAGTTGTAGATGCGACCTATTGTAGATTTGGCCTAGTTGTAGTTGCGACAATAGTTGAGGTGCGGGCCGTTGTGTAGGTGCTGCTGTAGTTGTAGGTGCAGCGTAGTTCCGTAGTTGTAGGTGCGACCATATAGTCCGTTAGGAGTGGCAGCTAGTTGTAGGATGCACCTAGTTGTAGGATGTGGCCGTAGTTAGATGTAGTGGACCAAGAGTGTATTGTAGGGGCGGCCTAGTTGTAGGTGCTGCTGTAGTTGTAGGTGCAGCCGTAGTTGTAGGTGTGACCATAGTTGTAGGAGTGACCGTAGTTGTAGGTGCGACCGTAGTAGTAGCAGTGACCGTAGTTGTAGGTGCGGACATAGTTGTAGGTGCGGCCATAGTTGTAGGAGGAACCGTAATAGTAGCAGTGACCGTAGTTGTAGGTGCGGCCGTAGTTGTAGGAGTGGCCGTAGTTGTAGATGCGACCGTAGTAGTAGCAGTGACCGTAGTTGTAGGTGCGGCCGTAGTTGTAGGTGCGGCCGTAGTTGTATGAGTGACCGTAGTTGTAGGTGCAATCGTAGTTGTAGGTGCGGCAGTAGTTGTAGGAGTGACCGTAGTTGTAGGTGCGGCCGTAGTTGTAGGTGCGGCCATAGTTGTATGAGTGACCGTAGTTGTATGTGCGGCCGCACTTGTAGGAGCGACAATAGTTGTAGGTGCGACCATAGTTGTAGGAGTGACCGTAGTTGTAGGTGCGGCCGTAGTTGTAGGACTGACCGTAGTTGTAGGTGCTGCCGTAGTTGTAGGTGCGGACCATAGTTGTATGAGTGACCGTAGTTGTAAGTGCGGCCGCAGTTGTAGGAGCGGCATTAGTTGTAGGTGCGACCATAGTTGTTGGAGTGACCGTAGTTGTAGGTGCGGCCGTAGTTGTAGGACTGACCGTAGTTGTAGGTGCGGCCATAGTTGTAGGTGCGGCCATAGTTGTAGGTGCTGATGTTGTTGTAGTTGCGGCCATAGTTGTAGGTGCGACCATAGTTGTTGGTGCGGCCGTAGTTGGTGGTGCGGCCGTAGTTGTAGGTGCTGCTGTAGTTGTAGGTGCGGCCGTAGTTGTAGGTACGACCATAGTTGTAGGAGTGGCCGTAGTTGTATGTGCGACCGTAGTAGCAGCAGTGACCGTAGTTGTAGGTGCGACCGTAGTAGTAGCAGTGACCGTAGTTGTAGGTGCTGCTGTAGTTGTAGGTGCGGCCGTAGTTGTGGATGCGACCATAATTGTAGGAGTGGCCGTAGTTGTAGGTGCGACCATAGTTGTAGGAGTGGCCGTAGTTGTAGGTGCGACCATAGTTGTAGGAGTGGCCGTAGTTGTAGGTGCGACCATAGTTGTAGGAGTGGCCGTAGTTGTATGTGTGACCATAGTTGTAGGAGTGGCCGTAGTTGTAGGTGCGACCGTAGTAGTAGCAGTGACCGTAGTTGTAGGTGCGACCGTAGTAGTAGCAGTGACCGTAGTTGTAGGTGCGGACATAGTTGTAGGTGCGGCCATAGTTGTAGGAGGAACCGTAGTAGTAGCAGTGACCGTAGTTGTAGGTGCGGCCGTAGTTGTAGGTGTGGCCGTAGTTGTAGGTGCGACCGTAGTAGTAGCAGTGACCGTAGTTGTAGGTGCGACCGTAGTAGTAGCAGTGACCGTAGTTGTAGGTGCGGACATAGTTGTAGGTGCGGCCATAGTTGTAGGAGGGACCGTAGTTGTAGGAGTGACCGCAGTTGTAGGTGCGGCCGTAGTTGTAGGTACGGCCATAGTTGTAGGAGTGATCGTAGTTGTAGGAGCGGACGTAGTTGTAGGTGCGGCCAATGTTGTAGGTGCGACCATAGTTGTAGGTGCGGCCGTGGTTCTAGGTACGGCGATAGTTGTAGGAGTGATCGTAGTTGTAGGAGCGGCCGTAGTTGTAGGTGCTGCTGTAGTTGTAGGTGCGACCATAGTTGTAGGTGCGACCATAGTTGTAGGAGCGACCATAGTTGTAGGTGCGACCATAGTTGTAGCAGTGAACGTAGTTGTAGGTGCGGCCGTAGTTGTAGGAGTGACCGTACTTGTAGGTCCGGCCGTAGTTGTGGGTGCTGCCATATTTGTAGGAGTAACCGTAGTTGTAGGTGCGGCCGTAGTTGTAGGAGCGACCGTAGTTGTGGGTCCGGCCGTAGTTGTAAGTGCGGCCATATTTGTAGGAGTGACCGTAGTTGTAGGAGCGGCCGTAGTTGTAGGTGAGGCCATAGTTGTAGGTGCTGCTGTAGTTGTAGGTACGGCCATATTTGTAGGGGGGACCGTAGTTGTATGAGTGACCGTAGTTGTAGGTACGGCCATAGTTGTAGGAGTGATCGTAGTTGTAGGTGCGGCCAATGTTGTAGGTGCGACCATAGTTGTAGGTGCGGCCGTGGTTGTAGGTGCGGCGATAGTTGTAGGAGTGATCGTAGTTGTAGGAGCGGCCGTAGTTGTAGGTGCTGCTGTAGTTGTAGGTGCGACCATAGTTGTAGGTGCGACCATAGTTGTAGGAGTGACCATAGTTGTAGGTGCGACCATAGTTGTAGCAGTGAACGTAGTTGTAGGTGCGGCCGTAGTTGTAGGAGTGACCGTACTTGTAGGTCCGGCCGTAGTTGTGGGTGCTGCCATATTTGTAGGAGTAACCGTAGTTGTAGGTGCGGCCGTAGTTGTAGGAGCGACCGTAGTTGTGGGTCCGGCCGTAGTTGTAAGTGCGGCCATATTTGTAGGAGTGACCGTAGTTGTAGGAGCGGCCGTAGTTGTATGTGAGGCCATAGTTGTAGGTTCTGCTGTAGCTGTAGGTACGGCCATATTTGTAGGGGTGACCGTAGTTGTATGAGTGACCGTAGTTGTAGGTGCGACCATAGTTGTAGGAGTTACCATAGTTGTAGGTGCGGCCGTAGTTGTAGGTGCGGCCATAGTTGTAGAACTGACCGTTGTTGTAGGAGTGACCGTAGTTGTAGGCACTGCTGTAGTTGTAGGTGCGAACATAGTTGTTGGAGCGACCGTAGTTGTAGGTGCGACCACAGTGGCAGGAGTGACAGTAGTTGTAGGTGCAACCGTAGTTGTAGGTGCGGCAGTAGTTGTAGGAGTGACCGTAGTTGTAGGTACTGCTGTAGTTGTAGGTGCGAACATAGTTGTTGGAGCGACCGTAGTTGTAGGTGCGACCATAGTGGTAGGAGTGACCGTAGTTGTAGGTGCAATCGTAGTTGTAGGTGCGGCAGTAGTTGTAGGAGTGACCGTAGTTGTAGGTGCGGCCGTAGTTGTAGGTGCGGCCATAGTTGTATGAGTGACCGTAGTTGTATGTGCGGCCGCACTTGTAGGAGCGACAATAGTTGTAGGTGCGACCATAGTTGTAGGAGTGACCGTAATTGTAGGTGCGGCCGTAGTTGTAGGACTGACCGTAGTTGTAGATGCTGCCGTAGTTGTAGGTGCGGCCATAGTTGTATGAGTGACCGTAGTTGTAAGTGCGGCCGCAGTTGTAGGAGCGGCATTAGTTATAGGTGCGACCATAGTTGTTGGAGTGACCGTAGTTGTAGGTGCGGCCGTAGTTGTAGGACTGACCGTAGTTGTAGGTGCGGCCATAGTTGTAGGTGCGGCCATAGTTGCAGGTGCTGATGTTGTTGTAGTTGCGGCCATAGTTGTAGGTGCGACCATAGTTGTTGGTGCGGCCGTAGTTGTAGGTGCGGCCGTAGTTGTAGGTGCTGCTGTAGTTGTAGGTGCGGCCGTAGTTGTAGGTACGACCATAGTTGTAGGAGTGGCCGTAGTTGTAGGTGCGACCGTAGTAGCAGCAGTGACCGTAGTTGTAGGTGCGACCGTAGTAGTAGCAGTGACCGTAGTTGTAGGTGCTGCTGTAGTTGTAGGTGCGGCCGTAGTTGTGGATGCGACCATAGTTGTAGGAGTGGCCGTAGTTGTAGGTGAGACCATAGTTGTAGGAGTGGTCGTAGTTGTAGGTGCGACCATAGTTGTAGGAGTGGCCGTAGTTGTAGGTGCGACCATAGTTGTAGGAGTGGCCGTAGTTGTATGTGTGACCATAGTTGTAGGAGTGGCCGTAGTTGTAGGTGCTACCGTAGTAGTAGCAGTGACCGTAGTTGTAGGTGCGACCGTAGTAGTAGCAGTGACCGTGGTTGTAGGTGCGGACATAGTTGTAGGTGCGGCCATAGTTGTAGGAGGAACCGTAGTAGTAGCAGTGACCGTAGTTGTAGGTGCGGCCTTAGTTGTAGGAGTGGCCGTAGTTGTAGGTGCGACCGTAGTAGTAGCAGTGACCGTAGTTGTAGGTGCGACCGTAGTAGTAGCAGTGACCGTAGTTGTAGGTGCGGACATAGTTGTAGGTGCCGGCATAGTTGTAGGAGGGAACGTAGTTGTAGGAGTGACCGCAGTTGTAGGTGCGGCCGTAGTTGTAGGTAAGGCCATAGTTGTAGGAGTGATCGTAGTTGTAGGAGCGGACGTAGTTGTAGGTGCGGCCAATGTTGTAGGTGCGACCATAGTTGTAGGTGCGGCCGTGGTTGTAGGTGCGGCGATAGTTGTAGGAGTGATCGTAGTTGTAGGAGCGGCCGTAGTTGTAGGTGCTGCTGTAGTTGTAGGTGCGACCATAGTTGTAGGTGCGACCATAGTTGTAGGAGCGACCATAGTTGTAGGTGCGACCATAGTTGTAGCAGTGAACGTAGTTGTAGGTGCGGCCGTAGTTGTAGGAGTGACCGTACTTGTAGGTCCGGCCGTAGTTGTGGGTGCTGCCATATTTGTAGGAGTAACCGTAGTTGTAGGTGCGGCCGTAGTTGTAGGAGCGACCATAGTTGTGGGTCCGGCCGTAGTTGTAAGTGCGGCCATATTTGTAGGAGTGACCGTAGTTGTAGGAGCGGCCGTAGTTGTAGGTGAGGCCATAGTTGTAGGTGCTGCTGTAGTTGTAGGTACGGCCATATTTGTAGGGGTGACCGTAGTTGTATGAGTGACCGAGTTTGTGTAGTGCGACCATAGTTGTAGGAGTTACCATAGTTGTATGTGCGGCCGTAGTTGTAGGTGCGGCCATAGTTGTAGAACTGACCGTTGTTGTAGGAGTGACCGTAGTTGTAGGTACTGCTGTAGTTGTAGGTGCGAACATAGTTGTTGGAGCGACCGTAGTTGTAGGTGCGACCACAGTGGTAGGAGTGACCGTAGTTGTAGGTGCAACCGTAGTTGTAGGTGCGGCAGTAGTTGTAGGAGTGACCGTAGTTGTAGGTACTGCTGTAGTTGTAGGTGCGAACATAGTTGTTGGAGCGACCGTAGTTGTAGGTGCGACCACAGTGGTAGGAGTGACCGTAGTTGTAGGTGCAACCGTAGTTGTAGGTGCGGCAGTAGTTGTAGGAGTGACCGTAGTTGTAGGTACTGCTGTAGTTGTAGGTGCGAACATAGTTGTTGGAGCGACCGTAGTTGTAGGTGCGACCAAAGTGGTAGTAGTGACCGTAGTTGTAGGTGCAACCGTAGTTGTAGGTGCGGCAGTAGTTGTAGGAGTGACCGTAGTTGTAGGTGCGGCCGTAGTTGTAGGTGCGGCCATAGTTGTATGAGTGACCGTAGTTGTATGAGTGGCCGCACTTGTAGGAGCGACAATAGTTGTAGGTGCGACAATAGTTGTAGGAGTGACCGTAGTTGTAGGTGCGGCCGTAGTTGTAGGTGCGGCCATAGTTGTATGAGTGACAGTAGTTGTAAGTGCGGCCGCAGTTGTAGGAGCGGCATTAGTTGTAGGTGCGACCATAGTTGTTGGAGTGACCGTAGTTGTAGGTGCGGCCGTAGTTGTAGGTGCTGCTGTAGTTGTAGGTGCGGCCGTAGTTGTAGGTACGACCATAGTTGTAGGAGTGGCCGTAGTTGTAGGTGCGACCGTAGTAGCAGCAGTGACCGTAGTTGTAGGTGCGACCGTAGTAGTAGCAGTGACCGTAGTTGCAGGTGCTGCTGTAGTTGTAGGTGCGGCCGTAGTTGTAGGTGCGACCATAGTTGTAGGAGTGGCCGTAGTTGTAGGTGCGACCATAGTTGTAGGAGTGGCCGTAGTTGTAGGTGCGACCATAGTTGTAGGTGCGGCCGTAGTTGTAGGTGCTGCTGTAGTTGTAGGTTCGGCCGTAGTTGTAGGTGCGACCATAGTTGTAGGAGTGGCCGTAGTTGTAGGTGCGACCGTAGTAGTAGCAGTGACCGTAGTTGTAGGTGCGACCGTAGTAGTAGCAGTGACCGTAGTTGTAGGTGCGGACATAGTTGTAGGTGCGGCCATAGTTGTAGGAGGGACCGTAGTAGTAGCAGTGACCTTAGTTGTAGGTGCGACCGTAGTAGTAGCAATGACCGTAGTTGTAGGTGCGGACATAGTTGTAGGTGCGGCCATAGTTGTAGGAGGGACCGTAGTTGTAGGAGTGACCGCATTTGTAGGTGCAGCCGTAGTTGTAGGTACGGCCATAGTTGTAGGAGTGACCGTAGTTGTAGGAGCGGACGTAGTTGTAGGTGCGGCCAATGTTGTAGGTGCGACCATAGTTGTAGGTGCGGCCGTGGTTGTAGGTGCGGCGATAGTTGTAGGAGTGATCGTAATTGTAGGAGCGGCCATAGTTGTAGGTGCTGCTGTAGTTGTAGGTGCGACCATAGTTGTAGGTGCGACCATAGTTGTATGAGTGACCATAGTTGTAGGTGCGACCATAGTTGTAGCAGTGAACGTAGTTGTAGGTGCGGCCGTAGTTGTAGGAGTTACCGTTGTTGTAGGAGTGACCATAGTTGTATGAGCCGCTGTAGTTGTAGGTGCTGCCATAGTTGTAGGAGTGACCGTTGTTGTAGGAGTGACCGTAGTTGTAGGTGCGACCATAGATATAGTAGTGACCGCAGTTGTAGGTACGGCCGCAGTTGTAGGTGTGGCCGTAGTTGTTGGGGCTACCGTAGTTGTAAGGGCGGCCCTAGTTGTATGTGCTGCCGTAGTTGTAGTAGCGGCCATAGTTGTGGGAGCGGCCGTTGTTGTGGGTGCGGCCATAGTTGTAGGAGTGACCATAGTTGTAGGTGCTGCTATAGTTGTAGGTGCTGCCATAGTTGTAGGAGTGACCGTTGTTGTAGGAGTGACCGTAGTTGTAGGTGCGACCATAGATGTAGTAGTGACCGCAGTTGTAGGTACGGCCGCAGTTGTAGGTGTGGCCGTAGTTGTTGGGGCTACCGTAGTTGTAAGGGCGGCCGTAGTTGTATGGGCTGCCGTATTTGTAGGAGCGGCCATAGTTGTAGGAGTGGCCGTTGTTGTAGGTGCGGCCATTGTTGTAGGATTGACCGTAGTTGTAGGTACGGCCGTGGTTGCAGATGCTGCTGTAGTTGTAGGTGCGGCCGTGGTTGTAGGTGCTACCGTAGTTGTAGGTGCGGCCGTAGTTGTAGGTGCGGCCGCAGTCGTAAGGGCGGCGGTATTTGTAGGGGCTGCCGTAGTTGAAAGGGCGGCCGTAGTTGTAGGTACGGCCGTAGTTGTAGGTGCTGCTGTAGTTGTAAGTGCGGCTTCAGGTGTAGGTGTGGCCGTAGTTGTAGGGGCTACCGTAGTTGTAAGGGCGGCCGTAGTTGTAGGGGCTGCCGTAGTAGTAGCAGCGGTCGTAGTTGTAGGAGCGGCCGTAGTTGTAGAAGTGACCGTAGTTGTAGGTGCGGCCGTAGTTGTAGGTGCTGCTGCAGTTGTAGGTGCGGCCGTAGTTGTAGGTGCTGCTGTAGTTGTATGTGCATCCATAGTTGTAGGAGTGACCGTAGTTGTAGGTGCGGCCGTAGTTGTAGGTGCGGCCGTGGTTATAGGTGCGACCGTAGTTGTAGGTACGGCCGTAGTTGTAAGGGCGGCGGTATTTGTACCGGTGGTCGTAGCTGCAGCGGTGGCCGTAGTTGTAACGGTAGCGGTAGTTGTAGGGGTTCTCGTAGTTGTAGGAGTGACCGTAGTTTTAGGAGCGGCAATAGTTGTAGGGTCTGCCGTAGTTGTATGTGCGGCTGTAATTGTTGTATGTCCGGCCGTAGTTGTAGATGCGGCCGTAGTTGTAGGTGCTGCTGTAGTAGTAGGTGCGGTCGTAGTTGTTGGTGCAGCCATAGCTGTTGTAGCTGCTACCGTAGTAACCAATATCGAGGCTACTAACATCATTGTAAGTATTACATTACTGCCCGGCATGTTTGTTATATATGGCGTTTTTCTATGTCGCATCTGAAATTACAGCATCCACACATACATACCTGTACACAAACTTGTGTTGCTAAAATATTGACATATATATTCCGATGTTAAATATCTGTTTATGCCTGATGCTGTTTTTGTCCAATGAATGAAGTCTGGCATACGAGTAAGTTCGGCATAGCCTCGCTTCTTATTATATCAGCATTGTTATTTGTGTGTATATTTGTACGTAAATGTGTGTCTTTTCATGTATTCATTCACATACACATTTAATGCTTTATTTATGTGCCGTCCGTCCGTCGTCCGTCCGTCCGTTCGTCCGTCCGGGCCAACATCGGGGGTTTAGGAGCTTAAGGGCGTGGTTAGGAACAAAAGATTCCTTTGTATTATTCAGTTAGCTCGTAATTCTATTGAAATTTAGGAGCTATTCGTTTGATCTTTTAAAGAACAAATAGCTCATAACTCCCAAATGTTTCAACCGTCCGTCCGTCCGTCCGTCCGTCAATCCGTCCGTCCGTCCGTCCGTCCTTCCGTCCGGGCCAACATCGGGGGTTTAGGAGCTTAGGGTAAGGGTTATTAACAAAGGATTCCTTTGTTTTATTCGGTTAGCTCGTAATTCCTTTGATCTTTAGGAGCTATTCCTTTGATCTTTTAAAGTTTAGGAGTTAGGGTTAGGGTTAGTAACCTTTGATCTCTTTGATATTGTCGGTGCCTCATAAATTTAGGAGCTAACACTTTGATATTTAGGAGCTAACTCTTTGATCTTTTATATAGCGGTCCGTCCGTCCGTCCGTCCGTCCGTCCTTTTCTACTCTCTCGTTCTTCTCTGTCTGTCTCTCTCTCTCTCTCTTCTTTCGCTCTCTCTCTCTCCCTGGTAAATATGATAGCATATATAGTATTTTGAAAGGCTATGAGAGTTGAATGGATTAACGTGAATTTTATTCTGTATTGTAAGTGTGAAAACGTGGACTAACATAGTCTGTGGGTTTCATACATAATTCTGAATTAGTGTTGTAATTGTGGCTGACATCATTTAAACTGATCGGAATTGTGATATCGGATTTAATCTGGGATATTCAACGGATATTATTGAATTTATTTTGGGACATTGAAAAGTACTTAGAATTTTACGCTGTATTTTCTAAAGTATTGTGTACATTTGCGTCATCTGTATCGTTAAATGTCAAGACAAATCAGAGATGGCCAACTGTAAATGTAAATGAATTGCTATATGCGTGGTTGGGTCGTGCATGTATACCAGTATACCATAATACTATATTGATAACCTAATACATGTTTTGCGGCGTTGACAATACAATTGACGCTATAAGGAAATACATTATATTTTGGCGCATAAGTGTCATGATATTGTTGCACTGTTCGTGACTACACCAGCAGAATTGAGATTAGATACATGATGAGTATGGGTTGTGCGACCAGTGTAGGTCCTGCAAGCCTGTATATCCGCGCACATTCTGACGAGGATCTGCACTGTTCGCTATTTCATCAATCACATGAACATGAGGTAATCTTGGATTGAAAATTAGTAACAATATTACAGTAAAGAAAGACACTTTCTCAAGGTATACATTTGTTTTAAAAAGGCGATTCGTAGTGTAATTACTCCTTATGGTAGCTCCATATGTAATGCATTTAACATTTTTCAAAATAGCGGCCATCTTGAATTTCAAATTAACAAACTGATCTTCCAGCACATCTGGGATGCTAAAATGAAAATATAATGATCTGTACTTTTAGGATAAAAGAGTGTGTTTACTTTCCAAGATGGAGGATGGCTGTCATCTTCGACTTTCAAGCCAAGTAGCACCCAGGCTAACAAAAGAAAACCTTCTAGCAGACCTGTAGCCGAATTCACCAACATTGCAAAGTATACTTTTCTTGCAATGTACACTTTGATGGAGAAATTTTCAATTTAAGGATACATTTATTAATGTAATGAATTCAGTATAATAATGCTGCATACTTTTTATCATCAAATGATGATACCCTATCGTGCTATCCCATTTCCATGACCAACCGCCCACCCCTTACCCGAAGGTCAAGGTCACAAACTTAGCACATTCATAAACTTAACTTTGGGGTAAATGTCTTATAACATATGTTTCCTTTCATGGAGCGCCTTGATATTTCATACATGCATTCCACAGATGACCCTCTATCATGTTGTAGCAAATCCACAACCACCACCCAATCCTTACCCCAAGGTCAAGGTCACAAACTTAGCATGTTCATAAACTTAACGTTGGGGTAAATGTTGTGTAACTTCTGTTTCTTTACAACGAACACTTTGGTATTTCATACATGCATTCATCTGATGATGATCCTCTATTGTGCTACAGCAAATCCATGACCCCCCCCCCCCCACACCTCTTTCCCCAAGATCAATATCATAAACTTAACGTTGGAGTAAATGTCTTTTTATAACTTCTATTTCTTTACAGGGAACGCCTTGATATTTCATACATGCATTCATCGAATGAGATTCTATCTTGCTATAATGAATCCATGACCCATCCCCCACCCCTTTCCCCAAGGTCAAGGTCACAAACATAGCACATTCATAAACTTAACGTTGGGTAAATGTCTTATAACATCTGTTTCCTTTCATGGAACGCCTTGATATTTCAAACATGCATTCATCTGATGATACTCTATCGTGCTATATCAAATCCATGATCCACCGCCCATCGCTTACCCCATGGTCAAAGTCACAAACTTAGCATGTTCATAAACTTAACGTCGGGGTAAATGTTGTGTAACTTCTGTTTCCTTACAGGGAACGCTTTGATATTTCATACATGCATTCATGTGATGATCCTCTATTGTTCTACAGCAAATCCATGACCCATCACCCCTACCTCTTTCCCCAAGGTGAAGGACACAAATTTAGCACATTCATACATGCATTCCTCATTTGAATAGAAAATGACCAGCGTTCATAAACTTAAAGTTGGGTTAAATTTCTGTTTTCAGAGAGCGCATTGATATTTCATACATGAATTCATCTTAATATGCTATATTATGCTATAGCAAACCCACGACCCACCTTGCACCACTGACCCCAATGCCAAGGTCCACCGCACGCCCCTTAACCCAAGGTCAAGTTATATAATATTCATGTTTTTTATGCAACTGTGCCAAGTTTGAGTGAAGGCTGCCAACAGGCGAGCTTCGCTGTCTTCTGACAACTCTTGTTATAAATGGACTCGTCTTAACATCAGTTTGTGACGGTTGGATTGGTTGCAAAATTAACATATCAAAATACATTCCAATTACTTGGGTGAAAAGGGTTAAACCACTGAGCTAGCTGGTATTTGAGTGACCAATGTCGTAGACAAGATACAGGAATTAGTTCCTGCAGAAATGACAGCAGGTTATAATCTCCCGCCCGAACGAAGAATTTGCCTGAATGCTCTTCTACATGAATATGAATACAAGTACCAATCAAAATGACGATCAGTCCGGTCTATTGAGAAAGGCGGTATAATCAGATCACGTGATCCTCAGCGGGGATTATTGTATGGTTGAGTGATCGGTGTCATTTGTCATGCGTATCAATCCATATTCACCGAGTATGCGTTTTTAATTGTACCATTGGCATATCTTTTTGCGCATTAAGAAGACTAGCGGGATCCTATTTGTATTACAACGTAAATGATATATTATTCTGTAATATAAGGTATACTGTATACGTTTTGCTTGAAATGTGCATGTTCAATTTACGACGGACCGGTTTCACACACATGTTATCATTGCGCACCTGCTACGGACTGACAGGAGGTCCCAAGGCATTTGATAATGCCATTAATTGGGCTGCCTGTGGTTTTATGGTGGCATGCCAGTCCCAGCTCGGGTTCATACTGGGCATAAACTATCTGCCTAGCAATGAAACAACACTGATGATTGTGTTACGTGTTCCCGTTATCGCTTAGACCCCATATAACTATCAGGGTCTGCACCGCTTCTTATACACGCAGTATATATCATTACTAGACTTCACAAAAGCACTACCAGTATTTGATCAGGAGCTCCACCAGCCACACATTTCATGTGGGGGTGGGCAGTTGGGGGTAATTAGACACATTGTCATATCTACCATGTCTACAGTCTACATAATGTATCATATATCCCAAGTCCTAATTTCTTACTGCAGCACATATGTGTACCTAGTTAACAATAGGAATCATGCGATGTTTCCAACCAGTATAGTCCCAGATCAGCATGCACATTAACAGTCTGACCAGGATATTTACTGTTCTACATAGTCAACTAGTGTGAATGTGATATAGCAGAATACGCCTCCACGGATATGACAACAGCAACATTCTCAAACTTGAATAGATACTATTTCTCCTGGGACACCAAGGGAAGTAGGCAATTCTATTCTCAATTGGCTAAGGAGATCGTATGATCAGATTTTATATACACAGGTATAAGACATTCCCGCGAGTGTAAAATATCTAAGAAATGAAAGGTCATACAAACGCACAAACGTACGTACGTACGCACGTACATGTACTTTCGCTACTAGTATATCCCAGTTGAATATAGGCAATGTGAAGGTCACCGAGGAAGTATGTTATTATTGCCAAGGTTGCCAGCGAGGGGATTAGCATAGTGTTGTCTGTACATGTACATGTAACCTATACTACATGTAGTCAATAATCAGAAATACATTGAAGGTCGCACTTCCAGTCCCTTGGGAGAAATTCCCACTCGTTAGCTGCTAGTAAATTTGGAGCGGTAGATATGACATTGTTTTCACCCCAAACGACGAATACATGTTTGAAAATCATCCATACTTCCATAATAACATAAATTGAAGACAAAGTTTAGAAAGATTGTGTTGACATACAACAAACTTGCTAGGCTATCTTATAATACCGGTATATATCGCAGCTTGTCCCAGCCCCTAAAGCAACTGCCACTAATTACTGGACCAGCTGTGAGAAGACACATGATGACGTGTGTGACAAGCGTAGCAACAGGATCTACACCTGTCGCTATTCTGTCAATCGAACATTATAAATTATAACTACAACAATGATCATGATCTACACTTGCCATGATGGTCGTAATGCCTCTTTTATCAGCCGGCAGCTCAGCTATACAGATCACATACATGTTTACTTCTACAACTTTCAGTCTATCGCGTGTTTTCAAAATCGGATTCAATACACGTAACTTGCAACTAGCTTAGCCTCCGATGAGAATGTGCGTATGAAAGTTTGATCTTCGATTGCATTGAATGTAAATCAAAGTACTG
This sequence comes from Conchocele bisecta, assembly GCA_029237695.1. Taxonomy (NCBI): domain Eukaryota; kingdom Metazoa; phylum Mollusca; class Bivalvia; order Lucinida; family Thyasiridae; genus Conchocele; species Conchocele bisecta. Next base: position 81,714,410 of record CM055270.1, read on the forward strand.
AAAGTACTGCCACAAGAGCTTGATCCGCAGGGCACGTCCCCGTATATGAGACATGATGTCTCAGTGTGGGGGACATGATGTCCCCATATTTGGGACATCGGTGTTTTAGGTTTCTTTATGTTTACGAGCCTGAACCATAAACTACGAAAATAAGTTTATATGGAGAAGGTGAAAACAGATAGACAGACAGATCTCTGAATATTATAAACAGATACACTGCTAGTTTTGATGATGTGTAACATGTTTATGAGAAAATGAACGGTGTTTGTCCTGTAGCTGATAAAGTTGTATATGTTTGTAAGACATGTCCAGTAGAACTTGTATTATTTCATGGAGAAAACATCTCTCTGATGTGCATAAATACACGGTGAAAATACATGAGAAATATAGAATGCGGCTCATGTATCGGATGGATAAAAATGATCGCCACATTCAAATTTCCATATCTCATATATACAGTACGCCTAATATCTGAATATAGTTTCTCACAGTATCAATGCATCCAATTATCTTTGACATCTAAAAGTGTCAACTCTATACTTTTAATATTATAGATGTGACCCTAAAATAAATAGTCATGATCGAAACATATGCAAATGCCGGAATTCATTGAACACAAACAAAATGAAAAATCATCAAAGTAAACCAGTATGTCAACTTTTTATTGAAAATTAAAATTTCTCTGATGTAGAAGTGCTAAAATATACAAAGTTGCATGCCAGATATTGACAAATATTACATGCTACTCAGAGATTTACCGTGATTCTGGAGGGATTTATTTATTTGAAGGAATTATTTTCTCCAAGACATTTACAAGAAGTAATTGACGTCACGTTTGACGTCATTTCCGGCGAAGAAAGAATTCATATGATAACGTCAAAATTGTCAATTTTGACAACTAACTATAAGCTTGTCTAACAACAATTTTCGAAGAGCATTTAATTTATTCCACTACCATTTTGAAATACCGGATTTATTTACCTTGACATCTGTAAATCCGATAAAGAAACTCGTGCTCCGCACACGACTAGACGTAGTATGCATCCAGTTTAATCTGCACATCCAAGTATTCTGATCAGAATCTGCATTGTTCGCCACTCAGCCTCAGACGGTGAAATTAAGCCATTCATCTCTGAAGTGGTTATATATTAACACATATGTTTTTTCGAAGGTCATTGGACTTTTGCGACTACTGTAGACGCAGTGTATCATGTTAACATGTTCCGGCCAGGGTCTACACTGTTCGCCATTCAGTCAGGCAAGCAAGTGCTGCTAACGTATATATACTTTTATATGACTCGGGAATTGGCTGTTCGGCCTGTGAGACTAGTGTAGACGGCGATTACATGTATCATGCAGCAGGGCACCCGATCAGGCTGGTCGGGCTCTGCACTGTTCGCCATTCATTCAGCTCTGAAGTGGTTATGTAATAATACAAATATCGCCTCGGTCAATATTCATTTTTTTGGTGTCTATCACATCATGTACACCAGATAAAAAGTCATTATATACGTAATGTAAACCGTGTCCAGTCCAGTCTACATATACCCGGATGGGTGGAAATAGATATGTATTGTAGCTGTATAAGTGATGAGTATAAGCATGTCATGCTTTGTGAAAGACACGAACCTAGGACCGGAATAGAAATGACCACAGACGAACGAACGGAATTTAAAGAGAAACGAAACATATCTCATCGAAATGAAAATATAATATGTATCTTTATAGTGTAGACCAGAATGCAAAGTTCGTGTCAATTGTTTGTTAAAAGCAAACTTTCACTTGTTTTGGCTCGTTTATCATGTTTATGTTAAAAGAATAGATTGGAATATTTTTCAAATTCAATATGGCCTCTAAATCAAAGATGGCAGCTATCACAATATACATTCAACATGCTGCAATTTGACTTCTAAAGTTGACATATCCTTAGAACGGCAATACGATGTGTATACTATCATACATTTTGACCAAATTCAATTTCAAAATGGCCGCTCAGAAACAAACGATATTACCGTATTTATACAAACTTCGCTGAAATTGTTCAACTATCAACAGTCTATGGTATCTTTCCCACGCTGCATCGTTGTTGCTCGATATATATAGAGTATTGGATGATCCATCAGAAAACATGCATACTTGTACATATATTTGCAATATATGAATCAAACAACTGGAAATCCTGTGGCACATGATGTTGTTTTTATTACTGAAATATCAAAAGAAATGTGATTAATTTCCACAGTTGTCTTGATGGTGTTACTACCTTTCTACACCATTCTACATAATTTCTATATTAGTTTAGCCATATTTGAAAAACAAAGTTACTGTTGTAGTGATGCATGTCTCGTAGATATAAGTATGCCAAGATGTATAGGAATACACTAGAAAGGCATGTCTATATATCCTACTGTAGGAAGCTCAGTAGCACGCTGGCACCGACATGATTGGCATGTGTCATCATATTGCTAGTGTATAGCCATATTAATCTGTATAGCAAAGAAAAAGTCATACAAAACGATAAACCAATTGATAATAATAACAATTATATAGTCTTTTGTTTACAGGTTTCTGTTGTAAGTTTGCATTCCGTATTCGGATCTTGCAGGTTTGGCATGTACATATCCAGATAAATTGAATTTGCCATTGATGAAAGAGTATAGAAAATTATCGATGTCTATCTATATCTAATTCTCAAGGTCAAGTAGATGGATAGGCGGACACTCGGTCTCGACCAAACAAGCTGTATAATTGCGAACAGACATTGGTGTATCTGGTCAGAACGTTCTATATTAACGTACATTGGCCGAAGTTAGCCGATCTCGTATTCTATACATTTTACACGTGTATTCATTATGATAGTTTCATACTGCAGCCAATGCCTATTAGGATGAACAATCGTTATTATTTTTATAATTCCTCGTTTGATTTAGTATGTACAGTGTAGTCATATTGTGCCAATTTGCCAGAGGAATATATGTTAGGGTAGATGTCCCTTCCGGCGAGCGTGTGTAAAGTCTTCAATTACTAAACAATTTATATATGATACGAAATTATGTACGCAGATAATCCCATCAATGGAAATACTCATGCTATTGCAATATGCACATAATGCACATGTGCTTATTTGGTAAATGTATATTTTCGTCTCTACACACATATTTGTAGAAGCACATGAACAGATATGATGGAAAACATAGTCCATGCAATAAGACACCAGCTAATGTATTCATCTTATATAAAAGAAAACACAGACTCATTCCCTGTGATGGAAACTCATTACAATATTAAGGATTCGCTAAGAGAGGATTATGGAGCTAAGACATATCAACTGCTATATGACTTGTACTAATTAAAGTATGCAGAACATGGACTGAATCCTGCATCATTAATTACACATTTAACATCTAACATGAGTACAACTATTGTTTTCACAAACCTAAAGACTGTTGTTGTGAGACGTGCATTTTCTATAATGCAAAGGAAAAATCAAATACATGTACGTTGACACCTGCTGATACAAAAATACAACAAATTCATTTGCAATAGAAGGAAAGGACTTGCAAAGAAAACGAACATTAGAGACAGATAAACATGACTGACCATATGTTTTACATGAAAAATGAAATATAGAAAATAAACAGCAGACGTAAAAAATGATTCAGCAGTGTAAGAGTTAATCTAGCTATAATTAATGACACATGTTACATTTGGGATGAAACCAGGAAAATGGATCTTGTCTGATTGCACATTTTTGCAACCAGCCATCAAACCTGTCGTTATGTACTCTGATTTTGTACAGAACAACACAGGAATCAGTATGTCGCAGATACATTAGAACAAACGTGCTTCGAGTCTAGCCATACACATATGGAGTGTGATTCAATGCATGCTGCAATATAACCGTCACTGGGATACTGTCGTATGTGGCAAGACGTAAAAAGCATAGATATCATAGTTATTCCAATGTGCTTCAGCAGTTTATGACCTTCAGTAAGTTGCCAATGAAGTTTCTGGTGATATTAAGGTAGACATACATGGTAATAAGATGAACTGAGTGACGTTAAAAGACTACTGAGAAACAAATTCATGATGATGGCTTTACAAAAATAAATGTATCAGAAATGTTAAAAGGGAACACTGATACTACCAATTTAGCTTACAAATGCAATTCCAAATGTTTGGTCTCAAATGAGAAAATGACATACATACTGTCATTATCCCACTATATGGTAATTCCATTAATGTATCACCCATTTTATGACAACAAGTAGGACTGTTAATGATTACCGGACCTAGATTTGCTGGAGGAGGATATGTACTCTCATTAATAGTCTATGTAGACTAGTGGCTGTAATGTCTACTAAAATGATTGTGTTTGACCCTGCAGTCATACATTGTAATTGAGTATTGATACATTTCAAACGTAAAGCATTGTATTGAGTAATCAATGTACTGACTATGGACAGGGTAAACTGTACTCAGTTTTCACAAACACTCATCCTGGTCAGCAACTCAGTACCTCTCCATCTTAGTCAATAAATGAACTGCAATGATGTGTACAACTGATTAACATAAAGGTAATGAAGTCATATACATGATTTTGATAGTTGTTCTGCATAATAAACACCCAAGAAGACACGTTACTATCACATAAGTATGAATACATATCGCATAAAAGTGGTGTTGCTATTGAGCAGATTACAAACCTATTATATGTTCAGTAGTGCACTTCTGTCATAATGTAAATTAAAGATTGATCAGATTTCATTATAATTTAATTCCAAAATATGCTTACATCAACTGTATAGTATACATATAAAAAACGTACAGTTAGTATGTGTCACAACGTTACAGTGACTGCAAAGCAACTGTTTACAGTACATGAACGACTTGATTAATGATGCACGCTAAAAACCTTAAAATGCCATTTTCTCCAAATAGTGACACTTGTAATTGAGCCTATATGATTGTATTTACCTGTATTTAGGTAATTATGAATAACTATTCAGTATACTTGATATATATTAACTGGTTTAACCGACTGGAAAATGGAATTTGACTCGTTCAAACCAATCTATACCCTGATCAATACAATGGCATTGCTTCTACAGTATCTACATGATTGCATATGACCGATACATTGTCGAATTTACCGTATATCAGACTGAGTAAGCCCTGACCAGACTGCCGATTCATGCAATCTGATCTGGGACTACACTGTTCACAAACGCCGTAAGACCCATTTACCCAGCCGTGGACCAACGACATCATGCACCTTTGTACTAATGACGTCATATCGATACCTTTAATAAAGTCAACTGCATGTGTACAGGGCGCATGGTTGATTGCCGACTACAAACAATGGGACCAGCTGATTGTCGCTATGCTTGTCGTCTGCAGTCTCCGAATTGGCCCAATATATTACGTTCATGTATGTAGTAGATAAAAATATTTCATGGAGTAGAAATGAACAGTATATACCAATACTAAATGTATTATTGTATCCATAGTAATGCTTACATCATGCACATGTTATTAAGATTCTCATCCACACACACCATAAAACCATCGTGTGCAAACACTGCAGACCCAGGTGGGACAGCTCACGGCGAACCTCCTTATGAGGATTTACATTGTTTGTTATCATTATTGTTTGATTAAAGTGATATGCCGATCGATAACATACATCACCCGATATTCACCGGTGTGTTTGCAGTCTGCAATCGTGAAATTCACAAATGTTTGAAGATGCACATTTGACCATGTTGTCATTCCGGCAGCACGATATGTTCATCAACAATTTTAAGTTAGTCTATTTCTCTGATGTAGATTGAAACATGTCATGCATACTAGATATTTACAGTCATGAAAACTACATGTAAAAACGTAAATATATAATAAAATATCGTAGTCATACGACTTCCTCACGTGCTTTCGAATTTCGGCTTCAACGTGAGGGCGTCAAAAGATGACAATAACAATTTAAGCTAACCCAGTCTCCTTCTCTGCATATATACATGTAGAGATCGAGGACATCTATACTTTTTTTGTACAGTATACATGCATACAAGTCTGCTGCAATACAGTGCACATTTATTTCGAATATTGATATCCATAGTTAGCAATTATATTTATTGTTCATAAAAATGTCTGTCAAAATTATGTTACGCTGATAAGTGACACAGATTTCGAAAGTTTTTATTTTTTACTCAAGAAAATGTTCTGTGCTACTTGATTAATTCATTACTTGTAGCATAAACACAACTTATGCATCCATATAGGGCATGGCCTCATATGGAAGTTTTTCCCGCCCATTGGGACTTAATCATTTTATTTGCATTTTTGTATTACTTTAAGGCTTTATCATGTCGTTTTCAATCACTGTGTACTATCGGCTTCTTTAAAATGAGACACATGAATGCCATTATTTGTAATACATGTCACCTGACTATTGTAGCAGACACCCTGTCGCCATTTTGATTGCTTATGCCATGAAAATCAATATGTAATCATATACCGCATGTTGCGGTCTGAGATTTGCAAAATAAAGATATGTTCTGTTCTGTTCTGTTCCGTAATAAGATAAGGCGAAACAATTGTCAGCTTACACGTACACTCCAAAAATACATAGAAGGTAAGCTTTTTTATTTTGTAAAATACCGATGATGTTATACACATTATCAGTTACATACATAAACTGATTGTAATTCCCTCTAACGATACATTATTGGAAAAATAAACGTTTGCAGGCTGTGACATTGGTCAATGTGTGACATACCGAGAGGGTACGTTGTAATGAATTGGTGCCCGAGTGAGATGTTTTGTGACAACGATACGTTATTCTATTTTGATTAGCGTTTGAGCAGCAATCCTGCTAGAAAAACCTGCCAAATGGATAGGTACAAAACCTTAAGGACCCGTTCTATACCTGATCATCGTTTGATTCAAAGATAATATACGGCACATGCAGTGGCCAAATCGGCCATCTTTGTGTGTTCCAGCCATCAGCCAGTTTCACCTGTTCTGCCGTTTGACAAAGAACAAAAATTTGAAGTAGAACATATGATATAAAATAGCTAATCACATGTAGAAAATCCAGGAGAACGGACTCCTATCAATTATATCATGTATATTATACCAAACTGTAAAATATGTCAGTTTTCTGGACAGGTTTGTGCCTGTGTTTTTTTAGAACATGAACCACCATTATAAATAACTCATACACAGAAAATCGCACAGTGTATCACTTTTACCTGGCAAACCACACAACACATACCATATATACCCACTACTGTACTCTGGTATTAGCTATCAAATCCAATGGCATGTATGCAGTTACCTGAGTGTATTGCCCCTGGTGTCTACTCACCTACTATGCAAGTAAATATGGCTTTACCTATGCAAGGTGCATGATTACGTGGTTACAACAACAACAACGTCGCCCACTCCAAAGTAATTATTATTTTATATTTTCCTTAATATGGAATTTGATGAAATATGGCGCAGCAAACGCGTCTTCATGAGCTGCATTTGGTGGTCCAGGGAGTTTGCAATGAGTTATGTCGTTTTTGCGAAGAATCTCGATTCTTTGCAAAAACAACAGAAGTTTGGGCGAACTTACAGAGACCACAAAATGAAGCTTAACAATACGCGTTTGATGCGCCATATTTCATCAAAATCCGTTACGTAATAAGGACACTATAAAAGAATACGTACTTTGAGTCAGATGGATTATGGAAATTGCAGTACTGGTTGTTGTTGTTAGTACCACGTGATCATACACCTTGCTATGGTAGCATGTACAATAACATAGACTGCGCATCAGATTGATAAGTTTACACATCAACATTTATTTTGATATTGATGGGAGAAATGCTCAGATATATCGTCTTTGTATAATTTGCTGGCATAATATTTATAGCTTGCCGTTGTCATATGTGTCTATTATGTATTGCACCAATATGAATATAACATATGTGAATATTGTCTTGTTACTGTATACTATATGGAGCATTGCGTTGCCATCTCCGCCATCTTTGTATGTACAAACCATCGTATACTTTCACCATTTTGTGCGTTTGACACATACAGCAAATAATATGACAGTAAACCAAATAAAATCTGATGAAATACATAATAGACAGATGTGACAACGCCAAGCTATAAATATAATGCCTGTACAAAAGAAGAGATATCTGAGCATTTCTCTCATCAATCTCAAAATAAATTTTGATGCGTAATCTTTTCAATATGATGCACAGCCTATTTTTAGTGTACACATTATACATAAATAAAGCCATATCTACTCACATAGTAGGTGAATAGACACCAGTTACAAAACACTCAGGTAATTGCTTACATATCACTGGATTTGATAGCTAATAACGGAGTACAGTAGTAGGTACATGTATATACGGTGTGTGTTTTGTGTGTATATATGGTATGTGTTGTGTGGTTGGCCAGCCAGGTAAAAGTGATACACTGTGCGATTTTCTGTGTATCAGGGTATTTATAATGGTGGTTCATGTTTTTAAAAACACAGGCTCAAACCTGTCCAGAAAACTGACAAATTTTACAGTTTGTTGTAATATAATTGATAGGAGTCTGTTCTCGTGGCTTTTCAACATGTGATTAGCTACATTATACCATATGTTCTACTTCACAGTTTGAGTTCTTTGTCAAAAGGCAGAACAGGTGAAACTCGCTGATGGCTAGAACACACAAAGATGGCCGGCCGATTTGGCCATTCCATATGCCGTATAGGATACAGTAACAAGGCAGTATTCACATATGTGACGCGCCAAGCGAAAACCTCCCTTATCGGAAAACGTGACGTAACGAGTTATAACGTTATAAGTATGGAGTAACTTTTTTTTTCTTTTCTTTTTCTTTTAATCAGGGTAATGCGGACGGCCAATTTCGACCGTCACATTTAGTGTCATTGTCGCGTCTATGTATATGCATTAAATGGCGTTTTCGGGAATTAAATTTAAGTAGATATTAGATCTAAATAAATGGCGGTTTATTTTTTATTTATTTCCATAAATACGCCTACAGCTGGTACTACAGTAAATGTTTCTGACAATAAAAAAATACCTCACGATGTATTTTGGATTCACGTTATCTCCCTTGGAAAACTGATCACGTCGTTCTGAAGACAATTCGTACTTAAAACAAGATGCAGGTGTGCACATCTGGGCGGTAGGATATAATTGGGACACGGCGGCGGAAAACTTACGGGTAATTAGATAAAAGCTAAATAATCCCACCTCTCTATTTAGTCTAATTCGCCGTGTATGATCGACCCTACCTCATAAAGGTGTATGTGTATTGCAATCATGCAGAAATGACAACCCAGGTATGGGAAAACACATTTAAATATCACTTAGTTTATTGTCCTGTTTACATCGACAGTTGATTCAAAATTATACGAAACTGTAATTGTTAAACGTGTGTATAACTCCGTTGGATGAAACATGTCCTACATGCGTTTCTTTTATATGTTGTCTAGTTTTGTTCTGTAAGTCTCAGTATTTATTGAATACATCCAAATGTAGACCGTGTATTGAGCATGCTGCCAGCCACGAACGAAGGGCGCACCGGTACCGAAACAACGCAAGCGACGTACGCGTGTTTGGCATGTTTTCAACTTCTGACAAACATATATTACTGCTGTGTTACACGCGACGACCACTCTTTAAGAAATTTATCAAAAACGACATCCATCTGTATTCGTAATTGATGATTTAAAATTATAATCATTGTGTTGACATAATTTAAGGTCGCGTATTGCAGATATTGGAAATGATTTCCTTTGAAAATCTTCATACAATCTAAAGCCTCATACATTTACAATGATTATCACAAGGACGGGGTTAGTTTATAGACATAATTATAGTACTAATAGGTTATTATGTTTTGTATATGTGGATATATGCACGAGCTAAGTAGCATGCGATATTGTGCGAATTTAGTCGGAACGAATGGCAATTATATCCATATACAAATCAAGTAACATTTTTATAATATATGTAAATCACTCACAACCAAGATGCGCCTAAAATATATAAACTATCAATAAAGTAAACAAATTACTGATGATTTAGAAGGAACTATTATACAATGTGAAAAGTAATTCTGGCACTGATCAATATGGTAAAATATTGACAATTTACTTTCCATTGTGTTTCAATGTCAAACAAATGTACATATATAATAAACATATATGTTGTATTCTCTGATAAAATATCAAGACTATTTGTATTCCTTTCATGTGCTGGACGTAAGGACGCCGGTAACACTATATGTCCGCCTCACCATTCGGTGGCGGGGGCATAAACAATAAAAAACTATATATTCAACCCTGAAATCAGAATAATCCTGATCTAGTGCCAGGTCCTCGCCACACCAGAATCACTTGGCCCCCTCCAAAAAGCAGTAGGATCAGTAATAATATTACTACTTTTATAATGGGCAATAACCCAATTCAACTCCGACGCCGACGACGCCGGGTGTATGCCATAAGCTCTTCCGCAATTCGAGCAGGCGAGCTAAAAACAGGTCGTTGAAAATATTCATCGAATCTCCACAAAATGTAGTCCTTCGATCTGGTTCACACGAACGAAACTATAACACAGGCTGTAAACATCCTATGTAAAAAGTAACAAATGGACATAACTTCAAAAGAGAAATCTCACATCTTTGACACGAATGTGTGAAGTTTTTTTTAAATATTCCATACGATATTCAACTTATGCTCTGAACACATTTTCAAGTTTACTATTATTGTTATAAAGCTGACATATAATCCTTGTCTTATCTTATCTTGCAAGCAAATTAGTTTAAGCTGCAACTAAGATTTGTAAAAAGCATAGGCCTAAAAATGATCGAAAATCAAACTATAGTTTCGCAGAAACCTTTTAGTTGTTGTTTCGCGGCACCAACATACTTCCAGTAAATCGCTTGCTCTCTTGTGTCAGTCTCTGCATAATAAAAAGAACTGTCGCACGAACTTAGTGTGAAATTATTCACAAACTCTAGCTTGACATTGTCTCATATATATATATGAACAGTATAAATGATGATACATACACACAATTGCCCCCCCCCCCCCCCCCCCCCCCCCCCCCCCCCCTGCTCCTACGCCTATGTTATAACAAGTCAGGTTTTTTTATCACGTAGCCTCAGGTATGTATCGCTGGACAAAATGCTATGCATACAAGCCATGTGATTTTTATTTTGTACCTAAGCTGTGCGATCTCATGAACAATATTTACGATACGTTCCGTAAATGACGTCGAAAGTTGACAAAATGTTCAGAACAAATAACGTCCTATTCCGCATTTGCACTGAAGATCTCATCAATTTTCAACATAATTTACGGAACAAAATATCGCAGTTTTTGTCCAGTGGAACCTTTAAACCGAACTACCAGAAACATTTGTGATCATAATTTTGATGGGTTTCATGGTCATTTATCTCGGGTGATAATGCCTGTTCATGATAGCACACAACTATGACTCGGAATAATCAAATGCCTGATTTACAGTGAAACCTCGCTAAACCGGACACCCTGAGAACCTCCCATTGTGTCAGGTTTAGCGAGGTTTCCTTGTACATATGTTTTATGCAAAATCGTACATCTTCGGCTTACTACATACTAGCATGTATTGTTTCATTTTTTCAAGTTTACGTCGCTATTTTGACGAGAAACTTGTATGAGTTTAAGTTAATAAATTATATTATTTTATTTCCCGCTATAAAAAATATACGATGCAATATCCTTTATTTATTTTCATTTCTATTGCACTCGTTTAAAGGTACATACCCACTCAGTAGCCACTAAACTGTTCTTTATAGGAATTTAATAAGTGTATAATTAATTGTGTCACTATTCCACCAGTTCTAACGATTACAAATGGCCGCTATACAGGTATACTCATTTAGTAATACTTATCTTACTGATAGTGACGCGCGTTGGTATCATGCTATTTTCGTATGCAAATGAGTCGTGGTATTTTTTAATTATTTATTCTAATTAAATGCGTCACCTGAAAAAATACTATTTTCGACAGATTATAAAGTATAATACTTGCACATCAGAAAATAAACACAGATTATAAATAGTAATGTCCGTTAACATTTTAAGGAACCACGGTTATCGTCCCCTGATATCAGTGTGGAAAGTTACGTCTGATATAAAATGTATAATAATGCCAATCGATACATGGAGTAATGGTGAATTAATGTTTATTTTGCCCGAAAATGTCTCAGATATAAATAACATGTGGTGCCTACTGAGCGGGCATGTACCTTTAAGGTTAGAGGATACCAAATGGTACGGAATAGCCTAGGGTGTATGCAAAAATAGTCCGGTATAACAAATAGTGCGGGTGTTTTGAGGTCACAGACACCGTTTGCTTGCAAATATTGATCCATTACTACCCAGTTTCAATAGAGGAACATTTTGGGGTGGCTTTAACACCAGTTTTCAGCATATTTGTAGCATTTAAAAGATAACACTGAACCTGTTGGTCACTTGATGTAAACAGAGTTTCCGTGGCCAAAAAATGTACACAATATTGGAGGATATGACAAGGTTCGATTTTTCTTTCTTCGGAGTCAGTGAACCTATTGTTTAGTTCATGCAGAATTTGTACAGACTGGCTGCAGGTCATGTACAAGTGGATCCCACAGCAAACATACGAATAGTAAATGTAGGAGAGACTGGCCTTATTGGTTGGCATTCGGCTAAATTATATAGTAAAGCTATTTGGTGGTGTCTAACCTATAAGGTGGGCCTAGGCCCTATGTGAGATATGTTTTTTGTATAATTTGAAGTTGGAAGGTTATGTTTCTTGTAGCTATGTCTCTGGGAACATAATTTAAAGTTACTGCGACAAGATTAATCGAAAAAACTCCGCGATGCAACACATTTGTTCTTTTCGTATCGCAGACGGGTAGTAATCGGCTTCAAAATCTTCTAAAATCTTGATTTCTCAGCTTTATTGGTCAAATATAATAACCCAGTGTATGTAAATTACCTGTAGGTGATTGGGCTTGGAATGTGACAGTAATATACACAAAGACAGTCATTATTGTGTTTTTTCTCTTTTTTTTCCATTGATATTGGTTTCCTGATGGACAATTAAGAAGTTCAGGAAGGTGGCACGACATCGCGACGCTGTTCCAAAATTTGCCAAAATTAGGCGTAAGTGTATTGTTTTTGCATATCGGTATAGTACCAATACACTAGTACTCAGAAAACATTTTGCTTTCCCAGAGACATAGCTACAAGAAACATAACCTTCCAACTTCAAATTATACAAAAAGACAAATAGGGCCTAGGCCCACCTTATAAGTTAGACACCACCAAATAGTTTTACTATATAATTTAATCAAATGCCAACCAAAATTAATTTTAATAAAATTATAAAATTATTTTATAATTTAAAGCTGAACACCCCCTATTATATATAATAAAATAATTAATTAATAATAAATAACAATTTTTTATTTCACCAGCAAAGTTAAGTTTATATACGAGAAATAAACATAGTTCGGTGTCGGAACGCCGGCATTATATCTCAACAGTGAGATAAGTTTCGCTACATGTACTTCACTCTGGCCGCTCTGCACATTATAGCGGATGGAGGTAACGAAGGGGAGAGGTCCGCGTTATCGGTCCAATGATGGGGTGTAGGAGATGTGAGTGTAACACACCTCGCTAAGCCGAAAAAAAAAATAGAAGAAATTTAAGCGAAGGCTTAGCGGGGTGGACCCAGAAGGGTTTTGCTGGCGCGGGTTCGAGCCTCGGTGGAACCTATAACTTTTTTTCTTTCTTTTTTCTTTTTAAATTGTTAATGATTTTCCTAAAATTAATTAATAAATTGTTTACTGCACCAATATAATTAATTATATAATTAATTTAAATAAAATTATAAAATTAATTATTTAATAAAAATATTAATTTCCTCCGACTTTATCTCCAAGTTTTACCCTAAATTTATCCCAATCAGTACTCTCAATCTTGGGCATGGTGGCGCGCGCTTTGATTCTAATATCATTTTTTAATTTTTCATATCTCCCCATTTCTTCCACCACGGATTCAAACTCTAAATTTGATATTTTCTTATCGGCCAACGCTTTGGACACCATAACGTCGATGGTATTTTTCTTCGACCTGGCGAGAACAGATATTCTACATTTTCTACATTTTTTTTCGAGTTTTCCACCCGACGCCCTAATTACCATACACAACAACCCAGAAACGGCCGACACCGCACATAAAATCCCCGCTACAGGAACCGTTATAATGGTGGATATAGTTGCAGCTGTCCCCGCCCCACACAACACAGAAACACTCGCCAGAGCCCTGCTAGATGCTTCAGCCATGTTCACCGTGCGTCTATATTTTTTAGCGTTTCTTTTTCTATTTGTATATTCTCTAACTAAAATATCCTGCATAGCGACGATATTATTCAACCTAAAATCTGAACTTCTTTCGTTAATTGTATACAGTGTTGATGGAGTGGTATTGACAATTGGATACCGTGTTGATGGAGTGATATTGACAATTGGAAGCGGTGATTCGTTCATGATTTTCAATATATTAGTATTTACAAAATAAGTTCAATTAACAATGAGACAATAGTGGAAGAACTCTCTGGGTCACCGATTTTCGTAACAAAGTTAATAACACTACCTTTGGAAAGTCTAATTCGATCATAACCTGAGAACGAAACCACCGTCGAACTATCTCCAGAGATTTTAGTGACTCCAACCCCCCGTTCTTCCCCATCTACTACAAGATTTATCGCGATCGCGCCCACAGGTTTACCACTAGCATTACCACTAGCAGACCGCCATTCGGATAACTTCACCTGCAGCTGTCATAGCGTATCCCCCACATGTATTACTCGCTTTGGCACCGAACGAATATTCATAGTGCCCCTCAACCAATGGGCCCCGCTTCTCAGCCCAAACTGTTATGGCACGTTTTAACGTTTTCATTGTTCGCACTATTCCGGCAAGCGCACTGTTTGCGTTATATGCCTCAGTACGAATCTTATAAGAGGCCTCCTGAAGAGCTTTGGTCGCGGCTATACGACATGTATCAGTTTATCGGAAACTTCCGTTATCTTTTCGTCTAGTTCGGTAAGTGCCGCTTCTCTGCTGAGAGAGTCCTCTAAGCGCAACGCATCATAAGCCTCCGTAATGGTCGCCTGGTGGCCTTCTAGGGCTTTCTCAACACCCGACAGGGCCTCTTTTTGAAATTCGGTTATTTTCCCGTCTAGTTCAGCAACCGCCGCTTCTCTGATGAGAGAGTCCTCTGAGCGCAACACCTCATAAGCCTTCGCAAGTGCTGCCTGGTGGTCTTCTCGGGCTTTCTCAATACCAGTTCGGGCCTCTTTTTGAAATTCGGCTATTTTCCCGTCTAGTTCAGCAACCGCCGCTTCTCTGATGAGAGAGTCCTCTGAGCGTAACACCCTATAAGCCTCTCCGTAAGGTCCGCCTGGTGGTTTTCTCGGGCTTTCTTAATACCAGCTCGGACCCCCTCAACCCCCAACCGGGCCTTCTTTCGAAATTCGGTTATTTTTTCGTCTAGTTCAGTAAATGCCGCTTCTCTGTTGAGAGAGTCCTCTGAGCGCAAGAACCTATAAGCCTCCTTAAGGTCCGCCTGGTGGTCTTCTCGGGCTTTCTCAATACCAGTTCGGACCCCCTCAACCCCCAACCGGGCCTCCTTTCGAAATTCGGTTATTTTTTCGTCTAGTTCAGTAAGTGCCGCTTCTCTGTTGAGAGAGTCCTCTGAGCGCAACGCCCCATAAGCCTCCGCAATGGCCTCCTTGTGGTCTTCTCGGACCCCCTCAACCCCCGACCTGGTCTCTTTCAGAAATTCGGCTATTTTCCCGTCTAGTTCAGCAAGTGTCGCTTCTTTGCTGAGAGAGTCCTCTAAGCGCAACGCATCATAAGCCTCCGCAATGGCCTCCGCAAGGTTCACCTGGTGGTCTTCTCGGACTTTATCAATACCCGACCGGGCCTCTTTTCGAAATTCGGTTATTTTTCCGTCTAGTTCAGCAACCGCCGCTTCTCTGATGAGAGAGTCCTCTAAGCGCAACACCCTATAAGCCTCCGTAAGGTCCGCCTGGTGGTCTTCTCGGGCTTTCTCAATACCCGACCTGGCCTCTTTTCGAAATTTGGTTATTTTTCCGTCTAGTTCGGTAAGTGTCGCTTCTTTGCTGAGAGAGTCCTTTAAGAGCAACGCATCATAAGCCTCCGTAAGGTCCGCCTGGTGGTCTTCTCGGACTTTATCAATCCCCAACCTTTCCTCTTTTCGAAATTTGGTTATTTTTTCACCTAGTTCGTTTAGTTCCGTATGCGTTTCTTCACGACTTTGTGTATTCACAGCCAGAGCATATTCTCTAAGTTGTGATAGTAGACTCCTGTGAATATTGTCCGTGGCCACCGATATAGTTCTATTGATCATGGCCTTTGTTTTTTGGGTAGTTAAAAAGTCACCCTCTGTCGGGATGAATCCACCTTCTGCCGGTTCTACCTGGTCCGTATATACTCATAATAAAATTAAATTATAATATTGGGGCACCTATACTCAATTGGAAATTTCGAGAACTACCGAAATCGGGTAATAGTTATTCAACTTTCTCGCTTGATCATCGAGAATAGAGACCGTAAATTCGTGGATGTGTCCCGTTTCCAAAACTTTCATCTCGGGGTATGGGAAGTCTAAGGTCACCGTATCCCCAAAGAAACAGTCGCTGGCTTGCACGGTTTTCAGTAATGTGCTGGGGGATCCGTCTACCGTGTTGTACAACGTGTTCACCCGATCCAGGTGCACCCTGAGAATTTTCGTGAAGGCGAAGTCCACCGGGTTATCACCGACGTACTCACCCGAGGTAAAAACACTCCTTTATTTACGGAGTATGTCTCTCTAAAACCGAGTTGAATACCCAACCTCGGGGAGACCACTACCTTATTAGCAGGGCTGATGGTCATTGTTGCGAACCCGGTAGCCTTCGATACTGTGAGGTTGATTATACCGTCAAGCTCTGAGTTGACAAAATCTTTGAGCTGTCTTATTCCCCACAGTCCGTGAGGCAGCTTTACACCGAATTGTTGTTCATCCTTCACATAGTAAAACCCTTCACTCTTTCCCACATTCTGCCATCCAACCGTGAACGTGATTGATCTGAGGCCCACCCGGCGTTGTCCGCAGCAGTTGTCTATTAACTTTTGATGTTCACAACTCCCTTTTTGAACATTAGTGATAGTAGCAAACATAATGATATCTTTCAATGGATACAAAAGCATTTAGCTTTAATTATAACGCAACGTACGCGGTCGGTGGTAAATACAAGCAAAAAGACGTTGTTAACCACCTTGTACACCCAACCGTAACGGTTAGACCGGACAGTGGCTTTGCCACCAATTTCCCTAACATCTTTGAACAACATAGACTGCCCAAGATTATTACGATGGAGGCGGTAAACTGGTGGAAAGCAACACCGATGCAGTTTTGGCAGAACCAAATCAATTTCGCTGTATGGTGCGCAACAGCCGGGTGTGGAGTTTCACATAAAGACCATCTGACATCCAAGAATGTCATGCTCCGAAGTGTCTACAACTTTCACGCGTATTATACTATTAGGAGGATTCTCAAAGAACTAGGTATTTCACTACCTCAAGACGACGCCTGGGATCCCATTTCCAACGCATACGACCGTATGGCGTTTGAAAGACTGTGTAACGAATTTAACGTTTCAAAAGACGCGGACTGGAGACAGAAAGCATTTCCTACCACCACCGGCCTCGGGGACGTTCTCATTCGGGGCCAGTCCGGGAATTGGACGAAGACTGATTTTAGACACGATCACTCCGGTGACCACATCGTCAGTCGGAACGCCGGGAATTTTGACCACGCGACTATAACTTTCAGGCCGGAAGTGTCTGGAGGTCGGCACTGTGGCGTGTTTTCTTGTAAAATGTTACCTCCGAAACGGGCTCACGTCGATTACATACAGCAGGCTGCTGAGGTTCAGAACGCGTGGGGTACATTTATGTTAGATAAGGGTCTAGGGTTCACGCAGGCCGGGGTTACTCGCGTAAACGACTCAATTCACACGTACGTCTGGGCCATCCTCGACGCACAGAAGCAAACTCGCAGTTCTATGCTGGGCACGGGAACAGCGTTTGATGCACAAAAACAATTCTTGGCACTTGTAGAGGACGCCATCTCAGCTACGGCGGACCTGGAGAAGGCGATCCAGAATTATCAAGACGTTTTGCAGAATGCCAGCACTACAGTAGACTAAGTATTTGGAATAGGTCTTTATATGGCGCCGAGCAATATGATACTACGAGACGACCCGGTTGACGGTTACAATAGTCAGATCGTAATCGCCACCGCCAATCAAAAAATCGGCCACAACGGTAATGTGAACACGGATATCATCAAGCGCACCCCCAACATGATCGGGTTCAACAGTGTTGAGGTTGTAAGTGGAACCGATTTCATAAAACGCCCAAAACACAAAAAGGATACACCTCCCTCAACACAATCGAACCCAGTACCCCCAATTCGTAAATTGGATGCACCATCGAGTTCCCCAAATCCAATCATCAACAATGTTGGAACTACAATCGAGATTGGAAGCACAACACACGAGGAGGAGAAATTAGGGCTCGTCGTCGCCCTCGTGGCGATCGGATTATTTACGCTTTGGTTTTAAGAACTCTCTGGCGAAGAATAGTAGAAGACCGGCGATTGCCACGATTAAAGCCCAGGTAATTTTGGCTAGCCATCCGGCCGTTTTTGATAATATAGATAGCAAGTAAGAAACGATACTTCCGATCAGTCCAGGTAGTGCGGCAGCCGCCTTTTCGGCTAATTTAGCCAGGAGACTGGCGAGGGCTTTTAGTTGTTTTTTTAACCACTCCTTGGCTCCGCCGGATGGTGCGGGTGGTGATGTGGGTGCTGGCGCGGGTGGTGGCATCGCACCACCAGTGAAAGCTAGAACTATGGTCGATATAGTCATGCTGATAGCAACGAGGATGCTTGCTATCGTGACACCCTGCTCTCTGAACAGAGTGCGAAGACGCTCACCGAGTGTCGTCTCCTCGTGCAGGACCCTCGAGATTGTTTCGCGGATCCGACTTATTTGGGTGCGGAGAGCCTCACGGTGAGTCGATGCAGCCTGCAAGCGAGCTTCTCTTTCGCCCCGCAGCGACCGCAGACGTTCGGTGATCCGCTCGGTAGATTCTATATCGTCACCCGCTTCCTCCAGTTTTCTTTCTTTTAGCGCAATATGTTCATCCAGCGACGAGAGTTTAGCGAGGTTAAGGACCAGTTCGCCCCGGACCGTTTGCATAACCTTATCGAGGCCCCGGAGTTCGCGAAGAGGTAACGGTGGGTCATCGTTGAGTATTTCGTTTTCGCTGAACGTGGTCTCCATCGTGTTAATAGCGTCGGTGGCTACACGAGGGACCTCGCTGAGCTCGACCGTTTCTATCGCGGAGGCCATTTTCGCCATCGTTTCGTCGGTAGACTGTAGGGCCTCTACAGCGCGGAGCGGCATAATTGTTTTACCCCTCTTCCAATCTGGGAATCCGAGTTCGTTCCTTATGAGTTGGCCACCGCCCGGGTTTCCTGCAATGGTGCTCAGTGCTAGGGGTTTACCGGTCATCGTGTTGACGATCGGGAGATTTGATGCTGCTTTTAGTCGCATTCTACCGTTCAGATCAAATTTGAACTTGGAGTAGTCGCGACCGACAGATGGGAACAGACCTTTTTCTGACAAACTGTTGTAGTAGTCGTTTACAGCTCCCTCGAGTAATTCCCAACTTTGACTAGTAGTAGCGCCACCTAATCCCCCGATTGCGATTGGATTGGAACTGGAGTATCTATGAAGGTCGTATCGTTATAGTTATCGATGTCACCATCTATGTCATAATCATCCTCATCCTCATCGACGTAATCGTCTCTGCCGATTTTATTCGTGTTAATATCGTAATCATCCATCTAATTTTCTTAAAATTAATTATGTATTAAAGACAAAACCATACGGGTTTAATATAGTTTCACTAAATTATGTCTTCGAGTCAATACGGTCGCAAACTCAATCCATACCGCAGACTGCGTGAGCCCCTCCTCGGGGCAAAAGGCGTGAGACAGAGTGTCGTTATGTGTCGATAATGTTTCGCTGGAGTACGACATGGTCACGATGCCCGAACTCGCGCGATTGATCAGAACCCAGTACGCCGGGCGCGTTGCCATACTTTACGACCGAGTTCTTCGCCATCGCAAGATGACGAAAGACAAAGGCGACACATTGTGGAATACTAATGTCAACGTACCCGCCCGCTCGATGATAGGTATACTGATGTTGTTCGAGGATGCTCGGTTCGCGTTCGGTGCTAGAAAAACCGACAAATTCTATAACCCCAAAATCACGAAGGTAGAGGTGACGATCGAGGGAGTACCCAATCAACTCTACAGCGCGGGTCTTCGCGCGCACCAGCAGTGGGACGAAGTAAGAAAGCAGTTTGCTGCCGGCTCTAAGCGCTCTCCGGAGGTTGCAGCAGTTGCCAAAAACCTGCATCTCTCGGCCGTCTCCCTCGCGGAGTTCCTGAATACCAAATACGCGTTATGGTTAGACATGCGAGCCAGCGACGACGACCAAATACACGGCAGCGGACGCCAAGTTGAGAACGCTAGCGAGGTTGTGACGATCCAGATAACCAAAGAGGCGGACGGAGCCGGGCCATTGAACGTGTACTTATATATAATTACAGACGCACAACTCAACATCGAAGATGGTCGATACGTATCAGCGATCTACTGATTTTAATAATTCTAAAGAATTAATTAGCAATCAATACCAATTCACGATTGGAGATGCCCACTCTGCCATAATATGTGGGCAGACAGGATGTGGAAAAACGGTTTTCATCCTAGACTTGCTCGAGGGCTCCTACCCCGATGCCTTTCGTCACATTGTGATCCTGTGTCCCACTGTGCGGCACAACGATACTTATCAGCGGCGCCCGTGGATATGGACCGACCCTGAGGTATACGTTATTGACCCCGGTGATAGGCTTCACGATTGGCTGCGTGGTTTATACCAAATATTCCAGGGTGAGCCCACCCTATACGTGATTGATTGACGATTGCTCAGCCAAGGCGGCGATGACCAAAAAGAAGGACATGCTCTCCGAGCTCGCATTTTCTGGCCGCCATGCTAGGCAAAGCGTATGGATATCCACTCAAAAGTACAACGCCGTCCTCAAGGATCTGCGCGAGCAAACGAAATGGGTCGCCCTCTTTCACTGCAAGGACCGAGACTCATTCGATGACTGTCTTCGAGAGAATGACGTTATCCCAACGCGCGAGGAGCGCCTGGAGGTTCGACAGATGTTTTCGGAAACTAACCACGCCAAGCTGCTGCTAAGGACTGATCAACCAACTGCTTACGAAGTTATCAATTAATTTTATAATTAATTAGCAATTACTTAACGCTCGTTAGTAATTGCCGAGTAAATGCTTAACAATTAATTTTAAGAAAATTAGCAATTACTGAACAATGCTGAACAAATGCTGAACAATGCTGAACAAATGCTTAACAAATGTTGAACAAATGCTGAACAATGGTTAACAATGTTAACAATTTGGTGCTCCGCTGCGAGCTTTGTTGCGAGCATAATGGTGATCATAAGTATCGGGTGGTGCGCTTGGCAATATGTTAAAGTGATGAGACTTGTTAGAATAGTTAAATTAATTTTAAGAAAATTAGCAATAATGAACTGCGACGAACTTCTCGATCAGCTAATAGAAGAAACCTCAACTCCGACTGCCAACATCCTGAAAGATAATGATCCGACAGAGCAATCGGAATCAACTCCAACTCCAACGGCGGTTGGTATTGGGTTGAGTGCAACGACTCCGAATGAAAATGAAAATGCGGCGCGACGAGAGCGGCTAGATGCGCTGGTTGCTGGGGGACAATCGGAGCATTATCTCGGTAGGCATCTCTCAGTTTTTCAGGTGGATAAGATGTCAGATGCGGAGATCGATAAAATGTATGCGCGATACGAATCTAGGTTAGGTGCGGAGATAACAAAAACTCTTGGATCGGCGGCTATTCATTTGTACGCAACCGCCGTTAGTATACTTCTCCCTATACCAAACACCGCGGGATTGATTGACGATCTAGAGACTGACCCTTTTATAGGTCACACTCTTAGAACAGCCTGCTGCTCAATTTATCACAAGTTTAGAATGTACTTAGCTCCGCTGACAACCGCGTTGACCACTGGTAAACACTGTCAATTTGGACATATATGCCCACGAACTATAAGCCCTAATATTAATATCATAAATGATGACACAAGACACACCCGCGAGAGTAACGGAAACAGCAATCTCCAACAGCGTTGGGGATTGCTCCAACCCAATCGAACCCGATTGCAGCACTTCCAACTCCGATTGATCCTCCAACCGAATCGCGATTGGAGTTGGGGGTTGCACGACATAAAAACCCAAAAAGGCAGACAGCTGGGAGGGCGGCGGCTGCCACCCGAAAAGTTAAACAAGATAAAATACTCGCCGAGCTTCGAGAGGCTAAACAGTCGTTGCAATCGGGGACGGAGACAGCAAAACATCTGAAGACAGAGCAATCGGGTTCAACAGTGTTGAGTACAACAACACCCCCTATTCACGAATTGGAAGCACACTCAACACCCAATCGAGGTTGGGCGAATCCGATTGAATCCAAATTCGTGAATTGGAGTTGGGTTGTTGGTGGTGGTCTGGCAGTTGTTGGTGCCCTGTGCGTGTGGAAATACCCCCTATTACACCAATCCTTATCGAAAAAACAACCAGCCAGTGTTCAGAAGAAAGTTACGAAACACCAATCGCGATTGGATGTGCCCCATTTAAACATTGATCGCGACCCCTTTTATATGCAATAATTATAATGGCTGAACAAGATGGTAAAATGTTAGTGAATGCGCTTTATCACGCCGTGGGGATATCGGGTTTCAGTATCGGGTATGCTCGACTATCAAAGATGGCCCTAGGAGGGTCCGCTCCCAAATTGGACTTTACTGTGAGAGACGTAGGGCTCGCGACCTTAGATGTAGCGGCCGCACTTTGGACCCGAGATTATCTAGTTAAAGCTGGAATTCTACCAGTTAATATATGGAAATAAATGGCTTCAATCGCAGTAATAGTAGGTGGTGCGCTTGTAAACGCATTGGCGTTCAGCGGTAGCAACTTTATATTCTCTAAAATGAGAAGCTCGAACGTGGATGAGGAGCGTAAGCGTCACGATTTAGCTGTAGAACAACTCAATAGCGCAAAGGAAGCGTGGTCGAAAAAACGAACCGCCCATCTGGACTGGGTCAATGAAGAGCTTCGCCGCGAAAATCACGCCGCACAAACTTTTCAGAACGTTGAAGAAGCCAACCGCGAGTACGCGCTGGCATATCCGCATAAAAGGCTCGCGCCGCTGGATCGTGAACCCAAACTTTCAGATTTCTATGTACCGTCAGAGCCCCAAAAAGACCGCGAGATCACGTTCATCGTCGTGGGAATGGGTTTGGTGGGTATCGTCGGCTACTATATCCAATCGAGATTTTAAATTATTTATTTTAAATATTTTTTTTTATAAATATATGGGCCGCGCTCTGTGAAAACCGGTCTTAATGACAACGTCACGAAAGCCGTGAAATGACGTCGCGAAGTTGGCGCTTCAACGCAGCGCCAAATTTCACATTTTGACGCGAATTTTACATTTTTCATGCTCGAGTTTTCTTAAAAAAAAGTGAATTTATTCTCTGTTGGATTAAGCAAAGCATACCAAATGGAAGAGGAGCTTGTGGTGAGTACATTTTCATTACTTTTGTTTTATTTTTTACAAAAGAATCGTACATTTTCTGGAAACTGTGTCTACCATGCAGGGTGAGACTCACTCGGTAAAATATAGCCGCCATCTTCGCAATCATGATGGTAGTTTATCTAAATGTATCTAATTTCAGAAATCTGAATTGATTGTGGCAAAATCTTGACGATTGTCAATTGGAATGAATATCTAGATCTAGCAATTTCATTTGGATCTAACTTGTTTACTTGTTTTATATTGTATTAGCATTTCCAAAAATTTACAAAATGAGGTGCAGGCCAGGTAATTTTATGCAGATGGGGTGGCTCGGTGCACCGCACTATTTTAAAACGTTTCATTACTAATTACATTCATAGGTTTTATTGAAATGTGAATCTAGTTTCTTAAATTGATAAGTATGTAGTTACGCATATATCCGTATTGACAAATAAGGCATAATTTGTTTAACATCTTTCATACCGTTCTACAATAGCGCCAATTTAAAATTCTACACGACTGAATACACAATAACAGCAATTCTATCGAGTAGGTTTATATAGGCGTAATGGAATTTTCATTTTATGTTTAGCCCGACTAGTTCAACTGGTATTAATGTTACTTACCATGCGGTCGGCCCGGGTTCGATTCCTGGAATACGTGTTCCTTTTTTTTATTATTAATTTTTATTTTACGCGACGTTAATTTATAACACAGCGCCTCATTAATCGAGTTACTTTTTCAAATTACTTATTAATCATCATTGGGAAAGTATCTACACACTTCTTTAAATTTTTAATAACAGTAATATATCGGTCTAGAGACTAGATAACGTCTACCCCGCCCGGAGGGTTGAGCACCGTCAGATTTGACAGTCTTTCTGGACACAAATGTTTCCCGAAATGAATATGTGTCTATCTCCCGATATTTGGGGCAACATTTTTCCGCATAGCAGTCAAACGGGAAAAGAGTACATTTTCTATCAATCTAGTATATATTACTCAATCTATGACTGTTTTTCAGGAATTGGAAAGTTTGTTTTCCGAACATTTCGGCAGAACACCACTCAACACTCCACTCACCACCCCACAACTGTCACAAGTGATCGAGTCTGAGGGGAAAGAACTTAATGATGACGGAGACACACCGGCCGTGCTGGACCTGGATGGTCGTGCCAGGCGCTTCCTGGACGACTGTGTAGAGACTGTGGCCATTCCACAGTCTACACACAGCAGTGATGACAGCGATGATGCGGCACAGGGGCCGAGCGTGGCAGTACCGGATGGCGACCCGGATGTAGTGAAAATACAACAACTGAAAGTTAATGAGTGTGGGTGTCGTCACAATTGTCAATCTATGTTTGAAGAAAGTGTTTTATTCAAACATGTGTTAGATGTAAAGGAAATGGACAAAACAGAGAAGGAGATGTACGTCATGGCAACGTTAATAGACAATAGTAATGTACAAAATAATGAAACAAAGAGAGGGAAAAAGCGACAACGACTTAGGAGCGAGTACAAATTGCTTGGAAGAAAAGTATGCAAGAAAGTGTTCATGTTGGCGTTCGACATTGGAAAACATACTTTGAGGAATGTTGTAGGCACACGCCAACGAACACGGTGCTGTTTCAAGAACACATGCAAACGCTGGAAGAAGGCCCGCACATTCGCTTGCATTTAATGATGTAAAAAATGTTGTACAGTTTATAACAAACTATGCCGAAGAATGTGGATTACCACAGCCCGCCGCGCCACGAGGGAGAGACAACACGCCTCCGATATATCTAACCAGTCAAACAACAAAAAAAGAGCTTCACGAAAAATACGTTTCGAGCTGTGCGGAATTAGATGAACGTCGTGCTGTTAAAACATCCACATTCAACAACATCTGGAGAGAGTGCCTGCCACATATCAAGATCGCTACACCGAGAGACGATGTGTTTGCTGTTTGTGAAAAGATTAGGAAAAAAAACAATCATGGATTCTGTAACGGAAGAAGAAAAGCTTACTGCAACGCAAACAATGAAGGATCACATTATCTGTGCGCAAAATGAGAGAGACACATACAACTGTTGTATAAAACAAGCGAGATTATCTCACGACGACAACTTTCAGGACAGGTATGTTCACTACACATTTGACTTCAGCCAAAATGTTTCTATTCCCCATCACTCCCGACAGATGGGCCCACTGTACTTTGTGAGTCTACGAAAGATCCAGTTGTTCGGGTTCCGGATTGACGGCATACCTACACAATTAAACTTCCTAATTGACGAAAACCAAACAATTGGACCAGACGGAAGTGCGACCCACGGCCCTAACGCTGTCATTTCCATGGTTGACTGGGCGATGGACAACTACGGCAGTGGTGAGGAGACTTGCAGTATCCATGCAGACAATTGCCCAGGTCAGTTCAGTCGGCTAGTCAATAATCGCCAACTTCTAAACAGTAATCATGCAAACATTTCAAAATGTACAGATGTTGGAGACGATTATCACAGACATGTGATGTCAACTAATTCATTTTCATTACAGTACTGCTTGTAGCTTCATAGTATCGTCATATATCTTCAATGAAACTACTTTACACAGTGCCATGATGAATACACGTTTTTATTTTGTATAGTACACAAACAAACAAACCTGATATGTCCCTTTAAATGACTTATCGTATGTGAGACTCACAATGTTAAACGCAACTTAATTGTGCTGTAAATATCTGTAGTCCCATATCAACCAGCGTATGTGTGCCATTATTGTTCGGGGCACTACGTTACATAATTATGTCCCGTATTGTTTTATGATCATACTCTTTTGATATTATTGAAAACCAATTTATTTAAACACATTATGTCCAGGGCCCTGCAAATGCAATTATTTTCGTGTAGGTATATACTTATATTATATAAGCGCTAAAATACAATGTTCTAAGATTACACACACGAATGCAATTTGTTTCAGGACAGAACAAAAACCAATATGTCATTGGATACTTCATGTGGCGAGTTATGACAGGGAAGCACAAACAGATAGAGTATTTGATGCAAGTTCCGGGTCATTCACGTTGCTTGGTCGATGGTGGCTTCGCCTCATTAAAGAAGTTGTACCGACGGACGGACTGTGACTGCCTCGACCAACTGGACGAAGTGGTCAACCGGTCATCGACAACAAACGTGGCAGTCCGGTAACCGGCGTGGCAGTGGCGGGATTGGAAGGCGTTCCTTATGCCAGTGTTCCGTTCAATACCGGGCATAAGGTGTGTTTTACAACTATGGCTAGATCTTTGTAGACTTGTTTAAGTTTTTAACATTTTGTATAGTTGAGTATGGGTATGTGCATATTTGTCAATAGGGTGTAAACAATCACAAGCGGCGACAATCGTACTTGTCGTACACGAGGAACACTGCAAAAGTTACCACTTGCCATTCATTGTGGGTCTGCATCCATGAAAACGGATTCATAAATACATAAACGGTGGGTTCTTTGATCTACAAATGGCGGACACAATCATGTTACTCCCGATGATCAAACATGTGTTGTTCATTTCAGGCAATACCAGTACTTCCGGGTGTCGGCAGACACGCCGGGTGTTGTGGTCCTGAAGGCGAGTTCTGGCGCTGAGGAGACCAGAGTGAACATACTCAAACAGAAGGACTATGCCTTTGAAGATGATTCCAGACCAAGCGTACTGCCAGCAGGCGGTTTGACCACAGGAAGGCAGAACTATTTATACCGAGTAGTGCGGCCATTCGTCCGACCATTACACCAGGACACAACATGCCCAGCTCCTGTGATGCCAACATAGGATGCATATATATCACAAGAAATGATTTTTCTCAAGATATATCCTAACAATTGTCCACAGTATAACACATAATTCCGTCGTTAATATATTGAGAAACAAAAATATAATTATTTAAAAATATACATAAATGCAATATAGTTTAATCTACTATATTGCTATTATAACTTTTATTATGCGATTATTTGTGATAGTGTCATAACTTAGACGGTGTTGTCGCTGCCTAGGTTAGTAATGGAGTGATGACTGTTCTGGTAAATATACTTCTTCACTAGCCCGTGTCTTCCCTGGTCCTCTGAGAATGTGTGGAGTTACGTTACGTTCGCATTATTCACGTTTTTACGCGACGTAATTTGACAACGTCGTCACATTTTCACGACGCGGCACTTGCTATCCTGCTAGATAAGTGGACGTAAAATAAAAACTATAACAGATATTTTGATTTTCTTTTCTGCATATTGTTTTTAAAAGGTGCCTGCATTAGAAAATGTAAAAAAGTGAACATCGAAAATTTTGTCATTAAGGCCGGTTTTCACAGAGCGCGGCCCATATATATATATAGAACGATGTCAGTTGACGAACTTTATTTTGCTATGATTGATGTAGGCTACACTGCCCATAAACACCTCATAGCTGGCGCAGGGGGTATGATTCGTCTTGCTCGAGATTCTCTCGAGACGTGGCGCGAGGACGAAAAAGCGGCCACACTTTTCGCAAAGCGGATGTTATATTCCTCCACCAATCCTGGGGCATTGGATTTTCCCAAGTTCCTTCAGAACTTAACACCCAATCGCGATTGTACTTCCAACAAAGGTTTATTATTATCGACGCAGTTACCGGACGATCTGGCGAGGGCACGTTGGAGATTGTCCGATATATTAGAATACATCGCATACGATGAACACGCGCAAACTTGATACCAAACTATCGGTTCGCCTAGCGCGCAAGCTAGCGAACACATACTACAGCCCCCGCAGCTACTGGAAGGGACTCGCGGCCATCAAGAACCTCGCGGTGGCGACCAAGGTTTCAGAAAACGCTGTCAAGGAATGGCTCAAGAAGCAGGCCATCTGGCAGATCTATTTACCCGCGCCTCACAATATTCCGCGCCCGAAATTCGACGTGCCGGTACCGAACCAAGTTCACCAAGCGGATCTCCTGTTTCTCCCTCACGATCGCGTCGGTCGCAAGACGTACAAGTACGCACTAACAATCGTTGACGTAGCAAGTCGTTATAAGGGGGCTGAGCCGTTGGCCACTAAAGAGTCTAAGGAGGTGGCCGAGGCTCTCTCCCGAATATATAAGAGGAGTCCTCTCAAATGGCCGAATCTTCTCCAGGTCGATCCCGGACGCGAGTTCATGGGCGCGGTCTCTCATCTATTGTCTAAGCACGACGTTTCTGTCAGACGCGGCCGCGTCAACATCCGCCGGGACCAGGGGATCGTGGAGCGCTTCAATCGAACCTTGGCTGAGAGACTGTTCGGACACCAATACGATAAAGAACTTGTAGACCCTCATTCGCGATCGACCGAGTGGGTGGCCAGACTGCCCGCCGTGGTCTCCGCACTGAACGGAGAGGTGACCAAATTGATAGGTAAGAAGCCTGTAGATGCTATCAAGTTTAAAAGGGTGACGAGCAAGCCCTCTGCCGTCTCGCGCGGGCGACCCGTTGGTTTAGAGGAGCAACGGCTTCCATCGGATATTGACGTCCGGTACCTCTATCAACCGGGAGAGCTCGAAGGTGGCAGCCGCCGCGCGACAGATCCCGTGTGGTCTCTCAATGTATATCATCTAGATCGATATATTACCAAGCCCGATGAGCCCGTGCTCTACTATTTGGATGATGGGCCATCTCGAGGGTTTGTTCGCGAAGAACTTCTTATGGTGCCTTCTGACACCCAGCTACCCCCGGATCGTCAGAGTCTTTAGATTGCTAATTTTCTTAATTTTTTCAAAATTATTAATTAAATAAATCATTAGAGAGGTTCTGTATGTATTCCGTTTGGTAACACGCGTCTTTTATCGTAGTATGTCGAGAGTCCTAATTTTTGTTGACAGTACGTTTTCATAACGCCGTCTTTCATTTTAAATCCTCTATTTTGTGCTACATCTATAATGTGTTTTCCATCTTCTGTAGTTTCACTTAGTACTCGTTTATATCTATCCAAATTTAAATTGTTAGTTCTCTTGGACATTCCTTTCGCAAAGTTTTTATTAATAGAATTAAATTTTTCTACAAAATAACACTAGATAACGCTATCGCCCTATCTCCGCTAAATTCAATTTTGAAAAGTCCGGGCTCTCTTTCGCTCCATTTATCCCAAGCCAACCATTTCTTTTTTTCTTTTTCAAACCCGTCTAGTAAGTTAGGTCTAATCAATTCCTCTATCATTTTTCCACTAACTCCTATATACATACTATCTGTATCCATCTGTATTAATTCAAAGTCTTCTCTTTTCACGTATTTGTCTAGAAATTCGTAGTAAAATTCCAACATTCTCAATTTAGCTAGTTGATAAACCGCTATTCCACAATGGAATGGTCTCTTTACCGCACACCTGGGTTTTCTTGAAGATATTTCGTACGCATCTCCTATCTCTTCCACATCGTCAAAGAATGCAGATATTAATGCTTTGTCAACACAGGTTTCGTTTTGTGTATATGTCGTATTTAAATGTCTCTCCGTTGCCTCTATCATTTTTCCACAACACGAGTTTCCTAATAATTTCATTATATCGGCAACTGGTTTCTTATTTGGTTCTACATCACCTGTTCGTCTTGCGGCTGTAACTTCTTTTGCGAACCATTCGAATGGTTTTCCGCTAATATAATATATAACACGATGAACTCCAGTTATTTCTAGGCCGTGTTTTAAATACCATTTCAACAGTGGCGCGTACAGCAATACTTTAGTTGCGGTCATAGATCCCACCAATTTTAATCCATCTCCTCTTGTTCGGCCAGTATCTTTTAAATATTTTAACATGTGTGTGGGAACTTCATCAACCTCTACTTCTCTGTTTATAAATATTGGGGACATTTCAGAAAACATTTCTTTTAAGTTGTGTGGAACTTCTATATCCACCTCCGCAAACCCAAACTAGTCTCCAGATAAAACTCTTTTACAAATTTTTTTAATAAATTTAGGGTTATGTGGGGTATCTATATGGTGTATAGTTTCTCTCCCACACGGCATCTCTTTATTTAACGTAGATAAATATAACGCGTTTGCATCGTACCCCAAAACAGCCTTGCAAGGTTTGGAACCCACTCTAATATTTGAAACACCAGCTTCTGCATATCGTGTAAATACTATTGATGGACCGCCAACTAGTGCGTCCTTCATCATTTCGTATGTTTCTTCTTTTGGTTCATATGGAGCATCCTCCGGTATAATCGTCTTTGAAGATTGTTGTTCTTTAATGGTTCCTCTCAATAAATATTGTATAGCTACTCCAGGTAGTGTTACCGCATCTTTGAAAATATCCACACCTCTGTGTTTATAAAATTCACACATTTTTTCCACCGCTTCTAGGAACGGTGCTACATCTAAATCGTTATAATATTTCAACCAATCTCTGAAAGTTTTCATATTATTTTCTTCGAAAATTCTACGACATTTACTTAATTCTGTTTCATATATTAACATTTTCCTAGATAGTTTGGAATACCAATTCTCTATATCCGGTAGTCCTGGGTAATCCAGTTTGTCTGGAGAATCGAACCACTCATAAGGAAAGAAAGATTTCTGTCCTTTGCATTCGTAGGCTTTTATCCAACTATCATAACTTACACCAGGTCCTAGATAAAGTATTACATCAAGAAATCTAAACTCTGGAGTAAATAGAAATATTGTTGCGTTTGCACGTTTTCCGACCATTACTTTCTTTGTTGTTGATGCCAGTTCGCCTACTAGGTATATCTTTATTAAGTTTATATCGTACTTACTGCTGTTAAAACCTATAACCGGTACTTGCTCTATCCACTGTTCGATCTTGGCGATTTGGTTTTTACGTAAATGTTCTGTATTAAACCCATATCTTGACCACACTTCTTCTCTTATAGCTTTTCCCCTGACATTCAAATCTTCTACGAATTTTTCTATAAGTTTTGCGGGATCTTTATCACAAATATGAGTTACTGTTCCTGAGAAATTATCTCCTATACTAACGCTTACCGGAACGTGCTCGGCTTCGTACTCTAGATTATTACCGAGAGTTTCAAATTCTGGGTTGAGATATGCCTCAAAATCGTATACTATCTGATATGGATAAAGAGTAGTGTCGCAACCGATCTTTATGTCTTTACCAGTTCTTTGAAATTCGCATTCCCACATAACTACTAGGTTGAATTCTTTGCTTCTTCTAATAAATGTATCTCTTCTCATAGTGGATGCGCGTTCTTCTTTTCAATGCTTTGCATGAATCTCACACCCGTGCCAGTAACAGCCGTGATATTGATATACGGTATTGGTTTCCGTACAGTATCCATCTACTGGAGCTCCTAAAACCCATCTTTCACCCCCGTGTCCACATTGTTCGTGGTGAATGTGAATTCCCTCGCGCTTTTCCACAGAGTACATCCAATCGATCGCCGCATAACTGTTAGAACTTTTTGGGTAGAACGCTTTCTCGAACGACGAACGCGGGCGCTCTAAATAATTACCATCACATATTACTTTTGTCTCACCTTTCATACATGTTGGTCCGTGTCTCTTCATATTACTCGATTTCGTGAATTTCTGCTTGCAATTATCGCAGGAGTAAATTTTAGATAGGTTTTTAAGCTTTTTTATCAGAAATGCGTGATTATTAAACAGTCCTATTGTCATTGGTTTATTACCTATTGCCTTATAGTGTGCTGGTACCTTTTTCAACCACCATACGTTACATTCGGTGGGTTGATATACTTCTATACCGATTTTAAAAAACTCTTCAACCTTTTTCAGATCTGAAAAAGGAATTGGTGAAACCACATTACTACCAAAATATTGCTTACTAAGTTCTTTCGCCTTTTCTGTACATCTGTCGGGTCTTTTATCTGTCATATGCATTATACTTATCTAAAGAATACATACCTTTTTCATTCTTCAGCCATTCTGGAAGTTCTCCTCCTGCTGCTTCTTTGGATTGTAGTCCCAAATCTATTCCCCTACTACCCTGTATTAGCTATACGAAAACCTCTACCCATCTTACAAACTTCCACTTTGTATTCGGTCTGTCTATTTTATTGGACATTATTCGTGTTTGCTCCTTATCTGACAGCCATTTTTTAACAGTTTTCATTGATGATAGTGGTTCGCTACCGAGATTTTTGTGCATTATTATAGTTACAGGTTTTCCATTTTTAGTTTCCTCCATATGTTCTAGCTTGTAAGAATATGAATATCTCAAATAAAAATTGGTTGTTATATAAGGAGCGAGTTTATCGGACATGCGTTCAGACTCGTTAATGTCAATGTTTTTACGAAAGGATAATGTAACTACCCGTCTTCCATTTTCTACCTTTTCCAATGTTTCATCGTGAGCCCCCAATATTTCTTCACCTTTTTCCACTATCGCCCGAACTATAGATCTTTTCTTATTATTTGGTATTTGGTCACCTGTGTGTCTAATTTGAGACAACTTATTGGTGCTTGAAGGTTTTATTACACTAGCCCTTAACTCCGCAATACTTTCTTTTTTAATTCTGTTACCAACTTCCTCCGCTTTGGATATATCATTAAATGCCCCTCTTTTATAGGCGCGGGTAAACCGCTTCATAAACACCTTATTTGTGGCGTTTATCAGCTTTGTCAACCACCTAACTCTCAACCGTTTACTATAAGTAATCCCTAGAGATTCGGCTTCTCTTCTCAAACTTTCTATTTCTGCTCTAGTTTCTGGCGTTATCATATTTTCTGTATATACTTTTGTATATATACTTTTGTATAACCTAAAAAATTAATCTGTTAAATTGGACGTCAACAATTTACATAATGTTTTTTTCACGTCCAATTGAACAGATAAATTTCATAGGTTATATACATATATAATGGAGTGTGTGACTTGTTGTAAGACGTTTACGTGTAAAGACTATCTACGAAGGCATCTAGCGAGACGTAGAAAGTTTCCTTGTGTCCCCCCACAATTTCAATGCCCCAGATGCCCTTGTAAATTCGTTAGTGCCCAAACTCTTTGTAGATATAAGCAACTACGCTGTCAGGTGGCTAAAGGTGAACGTGGTAGACTAGAGCTGGTAGAATTAGTTGCTGATCTGCGAAATAAATTAGCTATATCGGAGGAGAAAAATGAGGTGTTGGAATATAAACTATTGTACTTGCATGAATGATTTCGACTTTTTTAAAAAGTCAATTACCAATATAATTGGGACTACAATACCACCACCAACTTTTAGTTGGAGGTGGTATCATTTTGACTCCCAATTTCAAAATTATTTTCTCCAAAAATTCATAAATTTGCTGTCGGGAGACAATTTTCCTCGTTAACCAATTTTTTGATTTTCGGGGGTGGTGGGGGTATTATAGAGGGTTATAAATGATATCACGGTAGGTGGTATCATTTTGACTCCCTTACTACTACTCAAATAACCTTTCATCTTTTATACTTATATTACTCCATATTATATGCACATCATAAATATACAAACTATAAATAAAATCAACAAATTAGTGATACTTTAGAGGCGGGGAACTAATTTGCTAGGTGAACTATTGTTCCGGCACTGACTGACCAATATGAAATCACGAGACGTCCATATGGAAGACACATTGACGTATTGCGGCCCAGGGTGTTTCAATGGGACGCGAAAGTACGTACAATATAATAAAAGCAGCATATACAAGTTGTGGTTTTCTTGTGGTGTTTTAAACTTATTGAGAATTTTCTTCAGGAAGTTGCACATTTTTGTTAGTTGACAAATGTTTAATTCATAATGATTTGATCATCTAATATTACATTATATATCGCCTTTGTATGTATTATTATACTGCTGGATAATGCATGCCTAATATTTTACCATTCTTTTCTTAATACGAATATCGATCGGAAAATGTCAAGGTTCGCTATATATCATACTATGAGGTGTATGTCTTTTAACATGCATCATATTATTGAGCCACTAACGCATTACGGTAACGTACGGACATGCATTTCTTTTATTAATTCGTTCCCACGAAATAACAATTCGTTCCCTCAATTTGACAATGACAATTCCTTCCCTCAATTTAACAATTCGTTCCCCCGAATTAACAATTCGTTCCCACGATATAACAATTCGTTCCCACGAATTAACAATTCGTTCTCGTGGGAACGAGTAGTTATTTCGTGGGAACGAATTGTTAAATTGAGGGAACTAATTGTTAAATTGAAGGAACGAATTAATAAATTCTACGTCTCCTGCGGGGCTCCGTAGTAACGGCTATTTGTAATCACATGTAAATAATGCGTGGCAGGGATGGTAAATTGCTAATAAAAATGCTTAATTATGACTAGAAACAAGCGGAAAGTCACACAAATAAAATTGCCATGAAAACAATCGATTTTTTGTTTTCATGGTAATGCTTATTTCTCTGACTGTTTAATTTGTTATAACAAGTCATCTCATATTCACAGGTACATATACTTACCGAAAATGTCGATACTATTAACTTAATACCTCATTCTTATAAACTGAATGTACACTAGATCATATAAATTATACACCTCATCCCCGGCGAAAACTCTATTCCCATATGAAAGCTAAGGATTGCCTGTATGCTAATAATTGTGGCTGTGGCTGAAGAAATAGGGTTTATCGGATCTGTGACCAGTGTAGCTCCTGGTCAAATAGTACATTCCTGTAGCCTGACAACGATATATGCTGCTTGTTAGAAGCATGACGTGTCTTTCATCGATGGTATGGCGAACAGTGAAGATACTGTTCAGACTGTGCGGATTCACACTGTGATCTGGATTTTTATTATTCTGCCTATCTGAGGCACGCCCGGTGTTTCAACGACCGAATGGCGAGCAGTACACACACTCATCAGGCAGTGTGGATGCAGAGTATGATCTGATCACTGGTTGTAAAACCCATAGTCCCCATTTCTCCAGTCATAGGCATATATGAGACACGCCCTGCCAGTATGTACCTTCGGATATCTGCGTAATTTTATGAAATGCTTTACAATATTTTTCATAAATAATGTCAACTTTTGACGCATTTACGAACAATAATGTAAATTAGACCTAGTTCTGCAAATACCTGTCTTATCGCATCCAGCTATTCTGCCCGTAACTGACATGTTACAAGTTTATTCTATACCCGATATGTATATGTGGCTGTGACACGAGGCTTATGGGACTTGGGACCAGTGTAACTTCTGATCAAATGTCACACTAATGTCGCCTGGTGACGATCCATGTTAGAAGCATGACGGGTGTTTCATTGGTGGAATGGCGAACAGTGCAGATTCTGATCAAACAACTGTGCGGATGCAAAGGCTGATATGGATCTACACTGATCGCGTCATCCTTAAGTCCAATTTATCCGATTGCGAGAATGAACTTTAAGAAGTTTGCGACTGGTATAGTCCAGGATCATGCATGCGTCCACGCGATCTGATCAGGGCCTCCATTGGTCGCCATTCACAGGAACAGTACCTACTGTCTGTTTCACGAAACCTGCCCAAATGTTACGGCCATATAAACAATGCAAAACCAATATTGTTTTCGCCAATTTTAAATATTATCAAAATTTAAGAATGAGCCTTCTTTTTATTTCGTGAAATTTGGTCAACTATTGATTTTATTGCGAAAAATGAGTACTCTATGGGAATTTAACATGGGAAAAAAAGAGGTGGAGTACCTGGAGGAGTCGAAAAACGAAAGATTTTGGATATTGATTCTGAAACATAGCTAAATAGCTTGGAAATGATCTAACTAAGAAAACAAAAGTTACATTTTGAAAATCTGTCCACTATTTCAGAAATTTAGAAAAATTTCCCCCATGTTAAATTCCCATAGACTATGCAATAAAATCAATATTGGACCAGATTTAACGAAATAAAAAGTAGGCTCATTTTTAAATTTTGCCATAAATTAGTATTATCGAAAATTATATTGTTTTGCATTATTTATATAGCCGTAACATTTGGGAAGGTTTCGTGACACAGACAGTTGTACGTCATATTCCCGACACTGAAAATGATTGCCGTCAAATTCGCCTCCATCCCCGAAGCCAACTTCGGGACCATGTTGATACATTATAACATGTATATGGCCGTAATTGATTTAAACCTAAACCATCATGAGGTATATTACTTTTAAAGGAACACGTTCACTAACTTGACGATTTGTGAGACTGTTATCAATTCGGACCCAAAATGCATACATCATAAGCAGACCATAAACATGCACGATACATATATAAGTATACAGTAACATACATAACACACACTGGGGACTCCCAATAATAATTAAGTCTGTATACATAAACATACTTATCTAATTTTAAGACAGAGACATTTGGCGCGAAAAAGTGACGTAACGTGCAACGGTATCTGCGGCAACGACAATGGGACATCATATCTCGTCGTATTGTTGTATAATGTAGCGTCACTCCGGTGTGCGCATGGCGATCACCTGACCACCGCCTATTTTTAGATATGGATTACCGTAACATTCGACGAAGATTCTACTTTCACTTTCAAAAATTGCAAACAAACACATTTTCAATAGTTTTTTTGTTCTGCTTCAACCATGGATTGAAATACAATTTGTTTATTTGATATACTTTGTCAATTTGCATAATCATACAGTTGTCTTGGGGCTTGATTTGTACAGCTCCTGTAATATCAGTCAACGAGACCAAAATTAAGTAACTGTGGGTCTCATCCTCGATTTCGTGTATAAGGATGCATGCTGTTGTAGATGTGCACGTTCGTACGGAGCCCCGCAGGGGACTTAGACTTATTTTTTATATTAATTCGTTCCCACGAAATAACAATTCGTTCCCACGAAATAAGAATTTGTTTCCTCAATTTAACAATTCGTTCCCTCGAATTAACAACTCGTTCCCACGATATATCGTGGGAACTAATTGTTAATTCGTCAATTCGAGGGAACGAATAGTTATTTCGTGGGAACGAATTGTTAATTCGAGGGAACGAATTGTTAATTAGAGGGAACGATTTGTTATTTCGTGGGAACGAATTAATAAAATGAGGGAACCTATCGTCTATTAGGACTCGAATTGTCAAGTAGCTCCTTTAAATCTATGTTTAATGAACCGAGGTATTGATTTACCTCCAGTCACGTATATCTTCGCATAACTCCAATACATCAATATATTCACAAACTGATAAGAGATGTAACTCCATACGTGGATGATACCGTAATCCATCTAACTATTTCTGTTCTTGTATTGTTTGGGTGATTTCGAAATAAACATATCAGGAAGCGTTAGTCGCCAATTTACGGTATTGTATTCATGGTTCGTTATTGTGCATTGG
Organism: Conchocele bisecta; assembly: GCA_029237695.1. Classification (NCBI taxonomy): domain Eukaryota; kingdom Metazoa; phylum Mollusca; class Bivalvia; order Lucinida; family Thyasiridae; genus Conchocele; species Conchocele bisecta. Next base: position 81,752,594 of record CM055270.1, read on the forward strand.
TGAAATTTTATCATATCCAACTTTCGCGGCCATCGTACCTGGACAAAATCCATAGTGACCACATGGTCAATTTCAGCTGACCAATACATGATGGTCAGTCGGCAATTTTCGTGATATCGGCTTTATCCGTAATCTCTTGGAAATATACAGGTGTCACGTGATGTACGTAATTTTATCGATATGTAAACCGGGTATGGAAGGTGTCCGAGCCAATTCCCACCCTTAAATATGAGCCGAATGAATGAATGAATGTACATGTAGTGTGGCGATTCCACCATTGTCAGTGTGATTTATTTCGTTGACCGGAACAGTCGCATTATATCGCTCTGATAGCAATCGATCGCAAAACATCAAATCTTGTGAGTACTTCAATATATCACTTATTTACCAGCTAGTAACGACACCTTAGCAGCAACAATCAAGTAAGTGTATTAATTTATTATTTCTGGCTCTGCTCTGTATAGTGATCTGTGTAGATTAAATTGACAAAACACGGGATTTATCGTGGTTGTGCATAGCATAGGGTCTCTTTTCTCAGCACTGTGGTTCAAATCTGACCATATCAATACATACTACTAATAATAGCCATCTACACTGAATACAAAGCACAGCTTACCACAGCTTACCACGGCAATGCAGGTAAGGTGGTCCCTATTGTTGTACTTGGCTCGCACGTGTAATTATAACTCAGCACATACGTTGCCACTGTGAGGTGATATTGTGAGTATATTTATTCTTCTCAGTGGATTCTTTGTACGTAGGGATCCATCATTATTTATTATTTAATTTGATTAGTAGAATTTAATTTAAAGTATCCTAATTCAATTCATTTTTCCAATAATAATCAGAACTAAATATATCAAAATCAATCAAAACTGTTATTACGTGTTAGTACTTCTTATATAAATAGAAAATATAGACAGATATATAGACATATATATAGCAGAAATTACGCTTTAGAAGCGTATACTATATTTAGTCAAGGCGCCAACATACAGAAAACAATAAAACTGTGAAATTACTTATTATTACTTATCAAAAATATTCGTTTCCCATCTTGGGTTAAAGTTAAATAATTGCACAACTCAACACACCTAATACGAAAAAGAGAACTAGGGAACAGGACATGTCAGACTCATTATCGCCTAGTAGTAAATCACCAGAGGCCAAGCAACCACATACATGTACCACACAGACCACCCAACCATCACGTCAATCAACTGTGGAACCAGTCACAGACACAATACCTGACAAACAGACAAACAACAACACACAAAATGACACAATCCGTTTCAAAATCATTGGGTCCAGGCGAGCTGCAATAAGATTACCGCATTTCGTCTTGGCCCTGATGTCATTCCTGGGTAATAGACTAAACCAGTCAGATATTCGGTGTACACTCGACAGCGTACCGGACATTATTAGAGTCACTCTACCAAAACAATGGATTGGTAGAGCAAAATCATTCACGGCACCCCCAAGTATGTCAAACGTAGAATTCAAGTTAGTTAACAAACCAATGCCCAGGAAAACGCAGTCCAACACGCACCAACACATTGTCACGGTGAGCATAGCTGAGCACCCTGACTTCGCCCGATTGAGCAAGGAAGACATCATGCTAGCATTAGACGCCAAAAAGAACAGCATCACCGACGCACACCACGTAGGTAAATCTAAAACCGCATTGCTTGTTAAATTCAACATACATCTACCATACCAAATAACACCAGCTTCGTACATCAACAACGGTAACCCAATCGATATTGGCATCACAATTAAACGACCAATTCGCTGCAATAAATGCCAGCAGTTTGGTCACCGACAAGACTCTTGCAGAAACAATTGTGTTAACTGCCCAATATGTGGGTATGCACACTTCTATAAGGATTGCACATCTAAATACACGAGGGACAACGACTTCTGCAACAATTGCTTTGTAGCAGAATTACAGGCTTGTGGCCACCGAGCCAGCGATCCATACTGCCGATATTTCTTAAATACAAGACGCACATTAATCACAAAAATCAAACAAGACAACTAACGCGTGACGCACTCAAGGAACAACTGCAAACACACACTTCGATCAATACCACACATGTTCATGCCACCACTAATCTACCTATACAACCAGCCACACCACAATACAAAAAACGCAAACGGGCATCTGAATCACCATCCATGGATACACACGCCAAACAAGATACTGAAATACAGCAGTATGTAACAAAAAATCAACTTTTGGATCTAATAGCGGTGATAGAAACAACATTATACTCTCGTTTAGTAATTAAAACAAAAGGAATAATAGGTCACATAGCAGAGTCCCATCTGCAAAATAGGATAGTTCACACACCCGAAGTTACTTCCGCTATTATTCAACATGTAAACACGACACCCAGACAAAACCGTACATCACCCCCACCCACTAAACAAAGAAGAAATAACAATACTGAACCCCTGCATCCATCAATAGCTACGAGCAATCGCAAACATGCTGGACTAATAACGGAAATATACACAACAAGACTAGAACTGTCGGCGGAACTCGGCATAACAACTGAAATGGAACCCGAAATGTCACATAGCATCATCATGGACTGCGCAAAAAGTCCTTGCTGCCCAGTCGTAAACAATAGCCCCAACAAATCCGCCCCAGCGTCATCACCTCTATGCTTATCAAATATATCACAAAATAGTTCCAGCGACAACATTAACACATACAACATAGCAGAAGGTCATAGAAATGTTACAAAACAACACACAGAGGCAGCAACCAACAACATTAAAACATCCACCCCAAATGCCAGTCCAACGGGTAGCCCGGTGAGGGAATCTAATAAGAACAAATATAATAAGAACAAAACATACAATGTGCCCCTTACACAAAAACATTCAAAAACTTTTAACAGGAATGGAACATTTGGTAGTCGTCAAACTAAAAAAAAACTAAACGTAAAGTCCAATGTAAGCAAGGTCCCAATGTTCTAGCGCCTCCAGTACAGCTGAGAAGCAATGAACCTGAAACAGCCTCCCAGCCAGAACCTCTGAATAGTAAACATGGCGCTCTTCTGCACAAACGCAGAATATGTTCGCAATAATACATAACATTAATAAAACATAAACATATATGGGTATAAATAATAATAGTAATAATATCCCCCTGACAGTCCTTCAATGGAACTGTCGAGGATTTCTACGGACGAAGGGAGAGCTAATAAATGCTATAGAAACTAACATATTGTCACCCGATGTAATATGCCTTCAGGAAATGCCAACACCATCAACTCTAACAGGATACAACTTAATAGCGCACTCCACAAAACCATTCCACGGTAGTGGAGTAGGCATATATGCTAAAAATGGAGTTTCTTGTACAAAATTAAAAACGAATCATCTGAAGGAAATTCTGCAATTAAAATTCTGCAATTAAAATATTAGGTAACAAAGGTAATATAGACATACTAAATGTATACATCGGCCCCGGTGGCAGTACAAACGCTACTAAACTACACAATCGATATAACATTACCAAACAGATAAGTAATAAAGCTCTGATATTGGGTGATTTTAACGGACACAACCCACTTTGGGACGTGCATTATCTCGTCAAAACTAACGAAACTGGTGATGAAATAATAAACTTTTTAGACAATACAGATTACGTATTATTAAATGATGGGGCCGTAACCTTCGATACGTCTCATATCCCACATATTAAAGGTATAGGAACAACACCAGACATAACATTAGCTAAACCATCTCTAGCTTCCTCGTCCTCCTGGTTCGTACACGATTCTACACTAGGAAGTGATCACTATCCAATAATTACTAAAGTTTTGACCCAATACCATAAGAGTACTCCAGTAACAATTACTAAATGGAAGTTAGGTCAGGCTGACTGGGAGCGTTTCCATCACTTATGTTAAACTAAGTTACACATAGAGAAAAAATTAAACTGCAATGAATATCATAATGAATTTGTGAGCACTCTCTACGAAATCAGTAAGGAATGTATACCACAGACAAGTGGCAAAGCACACAATCGCCCAACCAATCCCTGGTGGACTCCGGCCTGCTCGGATGCCATTAAAAACAGGGAGAACTGTCTGCGTAGATGGAAACAGGCATATAAATACCATAAAACCTTGAAAGAAAAAAGGCGGGACGAGTATCGGGAGGCCAAATCCCTCGCGTCCGCCATATTAAATGAGGCAAAACAAATCGGTTGGGAGAAATTTATTTCGGAACTTAATAACGAAAAAACTAGTAAAGAAATTTGGGTTCAATTCAATAGAATCAGAGGTAAACGTACACCACCACTACCACCAATTTTACATAACAACAACCTAGTTTACGATGAAAAACAAAAGGCAGAGGTGCTCACAGACCATTATAAAACTATCTCAAGTAACGACAACCTTACACCAGAATTTAGACAAGTTAAAGAATAAAGAGATCCAATTATCAAATCTAAAATAGATACACAAACAATAATTCCTGAATTAAATGAAGGAACCTGCCTCAATAGACGTTTCATCATGTCAGAACTAAAAGCTGCCCTTAAAAGTAAAAAGAATACAGCACCAGGAGCATATAAAATACACTATACTATTTTAAAGCATCTCCCTATTGAATCTATGGAACAATTGCTCCTGGCTATAAATAAATCCTGGGAAAACTGTACCTGACTCATGGAAAGAAGCTACCATCATCCCTATATTAAAACCTAAAAAGGATACAACGCATCCATCATCATACAGACCAATATCGTTAACACCAACAATTGGCAAAGTGATGGAAACGATGGTAGCGAATAGGTTAAAGCACCATATAGAATCAAACCAAAAAATAAGCCCGACTCAATCAGGATTCAGAAATCAAAGATCTACCTTAGATCAACTAGAACGACTTGAAACCGTAATTAAACAGCTATGATAGAAAAGAGAACGGTCGTTGCTGTGTTCTTAGACCTAGAGAAAGCTTTTGACCTAATGTGGACAAAGGGAACAATAGAGCAACTCATAGAGAAGGGCATAAATAACAGAATGGTGTTATGGCTTGACAAATTTCTTACGGGCAGGAAAATTAGAGTCACAATAGGAACAGAGCACTCCGAATTCCAAAACATAGATAATGGTTGCCCCAGTGCAGCGTCGTTAGTCCAATATTATTCAACATCATGATTGACACACTGCATACTGAACTTAACAATGCTAATAAGAGTACACGTAAAAAAGAAGACCTATCACAATTTGCTGATGACAGCGCGATCTGGAATGCACATGCGAATCTAGATGTAGCCTTCGGAGTTGTACAGACATCACTAGATACAATTACAATATGGCAAAATAAATGGGGGTTTAAAATCTCCCCCACTTAAGACTGAGGCAGTCATATTTTATAACGGAGGAACATTGTGCTATAAAGATGCGGAGCAGCGGTATACCTATAAAAGAGAACAGCAATATAGAATAAAAAAATCTAGTGGTGAACAACCAATCAATCCCTAACAAGAAATGTGCAAAATTTCTAGGTATGATATTAGACGACAGATTAACCTGGGGTCCTCATGTAACAGACCTAGTCCAACGGTGTAGGAAGGACCTTAATCTAATGAAACTTATATCAGGTACATCTAAAATGGACTACGGCTGTGTGTTATACAAAGACGCAGCGGCCAGTCATCTAAATAAACTAGAAATAATTCAAAGAGCAGCATTAAACGTAGCAACGGGTGACTATCAATCAACTAAAGCCACAGCAATAGAAGTAGAAACAGTTGTACAACCACTGGATCTGCAACGTGAATGTAATTTACTAAAATACTGGGCCCGCACCCAGCCACATGGTGCTAACCTACCACTTAACGAACTAATAAAACCCAAAACGTACATATAAATACAACATGTTAAGAATTAAAAACAAGTTCTGCAATGAACGCAATAAGCCTAAAAGAAGAATATGGACTACATGACTGTAAAATACAACCATTCTTCACACACATACCTTATTACCCATTTGAAATCACAGCAAGATCTGACCTTACAGAAATAATAATAGATAAGAATAGGGAACCAGCCCTCAGCCTTAAAAACGCAACAGATTACATTCACAACCATTGGAAAGACACGCTACATATATATATATGGTCGGTAGCAACAA
>CM055270.1:81759255-81790538 GCA_029237695.1 Conchocele bisecta
GTTGTCATTATACAGATACTTATAGGTTATTTCATTTGTATGTGGATATATGCATTTTAGGAGCGCACTATCATTGCGCGACGGAACGAGTAGAATATATCCACATACAAATCAGATAACCTTTTTTTATTAATAGCGTACATCATTCGTAATTTATATGCGCTTCAAAAAATATATAAAATGTAAATAAAATAAGCTATTTTGCGAGGTGAAGCGCTGTTCCGGTATTGACCAATATGAACTCACGACACGTCAATATGGACACATATTGACGTTGCGTTGTATTGTGGTTCAATGGGAAACGAAAGTACGTATATAATATAGATATGTATTCACTCCGATCATGTGTGTACAAATGATATAATATGAAAGTATGTATGCATAAACAAGTGCATGTAATATGTTAATCAACAGCGTAAATATAAGTAGTATATACGTTATGAACTTTGACCTGGGTATTCACTCGGACGTGGACTATTAAAGGGGCATATCAGTATTTTTTGAAAACAAATTTACTATAAAGAATAAAAAGTTGTTTCATCACGACCCTGTTTAAAGTGGTTAAATTGAAGATATATGACGATACTAGAATCGCTGGGTTGTTTCTATTTTCACCCATATAGGTACATACATATCTAATTTCCTTTCTTGTTGCGTTCAGCAAGAGAGGCAATGCGATTCTTATGTACTGATATCGGTGAAAATTAAAACAACTCAGCATTCCTAGTATCGTCGTATATCTTCAAGTAAACCACTTTACACAGGACCATGATGAAAACATTTTTATTTGTTATACTATTTTTTCTAAAACATCCTGATGTGCCCGGATGAGCTGCCCGTGTTTGTTCTTAATTGTAATGCAAAGTAACCTCCGAAAACTATAGGCATCCGGTTAGAGAGGAATCCGGTGTTTCTTAATATTTTGTTGACTTTGGAACATCGATTGTATGCCCAAATACATCATTGATGTCCCAACCCCCCCCCCCACCCCCCACTATCCGGTGGCGGGGTCATACATATGCACATGCTATTTGATTTGTATATGGATATATGACACCACTCGTTCCGCCACGCTACGATATTGCGCTCCCCAGGCATAGTGTCACGTTTTGGCCGCGACGCTTAGCTACATTAGGAAATGTGGCATATCGTGGCTACAACGTACATGTATATGTATCTCGGGTTTTAACTGAACGTGGTTGCAACGTGGCGGCAGCGAGGCATAACGAGACACAATGTGGCACAACGAGGCGATATCGGGACTAAAACGAGGGAACAGCATAGCTAGCATGTGGCGACAACGTGGCACAACGAGGCACCCCGCCGAAATTTGCAAATCGTGGGGTCAGAAACTGGGCACAACGGCGCGGCCCAAACGAGACACTAAGCATAAAGTCGCACACTATCGCACGCTGCGGAAGTCATACTTACATTGTATATCCTCATACAAATCAAATAACCTATATATTGTGTTCATACATATATCCGTTTCCAATAATAATTTCAACATATGCATCATATAGTTATAGCTTATTAGACTTGTATGTGGATATATGCTCAGCGCGACTTTAGGAGCGCAATATCGTTGCGGGGCCTAATCTAACGAGTAGCATATATCCACATACAAATCAAATAACCTTTCATCTTATATACTTACATAACTCCATATTATATGCGTGTCAAAATTATACAAACTATAACCAACAAATTAGTGATTCTTTAGAGGCCGGGAACTAATTTGCTAGGTGAACCATAGTTCTGGCACTTACTGACCAATATGAAATCACGACAAGTCCATATGGAAGACATATTGACGGCCTGCGGCCCAGAGTGCTTCAATGGGAAGCGAATTCAGGAAGTTGCACCGTTTTGTTAACGCACCAATATTTAATTCATAAAGATGTGAGCAGCTAATATTACATTACATAGCGCATTTGTATTTATTATTATGCTGTTGGGTAATGCACGCCCAATATTTAACCATTCTTGTCTTGATACGAATATCGATTGGAAAACGTCAATGTTCACTATATATCATAATATGAGGTGTACATCTTTTGACAAGCACTAAGTAAACAGTGTTATTGAGCCACTAACGCATTACAGTAACGGCTATTTGTAATCACAGGTAAATAATGCGTGGCAGGGATGGTAAATTGCTAAAAAAAAATCCCAATGATGACTAGAAACCAGCGGAAAGTCACAACAATAAATTTGCCATGAAAACAATAGATTTTCTTTTTCATGGCAACGCTTATTTCTCTGGCTTTAATGTTTTATAACATATGCTCATTAACGACCCGTTTCCAATACACATAACACATATTCGACACTGAAGTTGTCAAACGCATGCATAATATACATAATATTTATATTTGTGGCTGTGGCTGAAGAAATAGGGCCTATCGGATCTGTGACCAGTGTAGCTCCTGGTCAAATAGTACATGACTGTAGCTTGATTACGATCTGTCGTGCTTGTTAGAAGCATGAAATATGTTTCATCGACGGTGTGGCGAACAGTGAAGATAATGTTCAGACTGTGCGGATACACACTCTGATCTGGATCTACCTTATTCTGCCTATTTGAGGCACGCCCGGTGTTTCGCCGACCGAATGGCGAGCAGTACTCGCACTCATCAGGCAGTGTGGATGCAGAGTCTGATCTGGATCTACATTGGTTTTAAAACCAATACATCATTTCTCCAATCACAGCCATATATGAGACACGCCCTGCGATTTTGTACCTTCTGACATCTGCTTTACAATATTTTTCATAAATGAAGTCAAAAGTTGACAACATTTTCAGAGTACATGCGTACTATAATCATAATTGAGCATTGTCTATACCATGCAAAGTAATTATACCTGGTTCTGGGAATACCTGTCTTATCGCATCCAGCTATTCTACCCGTAATGTGTTTGAATAATGTCCGTAACTGACATGTTACAAGTTTATTCTATACCCGATATGTATATGTGGCTGTGACACGAGGCTTATGGCTTCTGATCAAATGTCACACTAATGTAATTGCTTTAAACCTAAACCATCATGAGGTATATTTGTTTTAAGGCAACACGTTGACGATTTGTGAGACTGTTATCAATTAGGAAATAAAATGCATACATCAAAGGCAGACCATAAACACGCACGATACATATATAAGTATACAGTAACATACATAACACACACTGGGGACTCCCAGTAATAATTAAGTCTGTATACATAAACATACTTATCTAATTTTAAGACATTTGATGTAAAAAGGTGACGTGACTTGCAACGGTATCTGCGGCAACGACACTGACACGTCATATCTCGTCGTCTTGTTGTACAGTTTACCGTCACTCCGGTGTGTGCGTGGTGATCACCTGACCACCGCCTATTTTTAGATGTGGAGTACCGTAACATTCAACGGATATTCTACTTTCACTTTCAGAAATTGCAATCAAACATATTTTCGATATGTTTTTGTTCTGCTTCAACCATGGATTGAAATACAAATTGTTTATGTGATATAATTTGTCAATTTGAATAATCCTACAGTTGTCTTGGGACTTGATTTGTCAAACATCTCCTTTAAAGGTACATGCCCACTCAGAAGGCACAAAATGTTCTTTATATGAATTAAATAAGTGTATAATTGTGTCACTATTCGACCGGTTATAAAAATTACGAGTGCCCGATATACAGATGCGCGGTGGTATAAGGCTATTTTCATGTGCAAATGAGGCATGATATTATTTAATTATTTATACTAATTAAATGCTTCACCTGAAGTTGTTTCATTCGAGGGAACGAATTGTTATTTCGCGAGAACGAATTGTTAATTAGAGGAAACGAATTGTTATTTCGGGGCAACGAATAGTTAATTCGTGGGAACAAATTGCTATATCGTGGGAACGAATTGCTATTTCGTGGGAACGAATTAATAAAAGAAATCCATGTCCCCTGAGGGGCTCCGTACGTTCGTTCCTATCATCTATCGCGACTTGAATTGTCAAGTTGCTCCTTTACATTTGCATCTATGTTTAATGAACAGATGTATTGATTTACCTCCCGCCACCTATATGCATGGCATGTGCAATTCATGCTGTCGACAGCAATATATGCACAAACGGATAAGATGTGTAACTCTGTTCTTGTATTGTGTTTGGTTATTTAGAAATAAATGTCAAGTACCAGGAAGCGTTAGTCGCCAATTTGTATTCATGGTTCGTTATTGTACATTTATGAAATTTTATCTCGTCCCGAGGTTTGCATTTACCGCTAATATTGACTGTAAATGGTTTATGGTAAACGAAACTAAAATTACAGGTGCACCTATACAAGTTTACGGGTGCACCTGCAAAATATGCAGATATAGCTGTAAAATGTAAACTATAAAAATGTGCAGGTGCTCCGAAGGTCGACCAGTCCACTTGAAAAAGGTTTACTGTCTGTTTCACGTAAGCTGCCCAAATTGTACGGCTATATAGACAATTAAAAACAAGATTTTTTTTATATTAAATTAAAGGAAAAATTAAGAATGAGCCAAATTTTTATATCGTGAAATTTGGTCAAATATTGATTTTATTGCGAAAAAACAATTTCCCCATGTTAAATCCCCATAGACATCTTCACGGAGTGAAGATGTCTATGGGGATTTAACATGGGGACATTTTTTGGAATTTTAGAAATACTGGACCGATTTTTAAAATTTAACTTTTGTTTTCTGAGTTAGATCATATCCAAGCTATCTACTGTCTGTTTCGTGGAATGCTGCCCAAAATTTATTGCTATCAAAACACGCCAAACTTATGGGTTTTTTTTTCATAAAACTATCCAAAGCAGTTTTTTTTAGAAATGAGCCTCCTTTTTATTTCACGAAAATCCGTCAAATAATTAAGTTATATAAAAAAAAACTGCCACGGACGGCACTTGCCATACAAATGACCGTCTGGTTTGCAAGAATTGACAATTTGACCGATTTTCAAAATGTCAAGAACAAATAAGCAACTGTAAACATAATGGTTCGGAATGAGACTTACCTACTACACTTTCTGAACATTCTAAATTGTAATTACACATTTGTTTCTAGTTGTCAGTTAAAATAAATGTCCTAAATCTGTTCTGTTTTGAATGAACCGTCGGGTTTTTTTCGTGTGTCAAAACAAGATGGCGGTAATTCCGATGTGGACGAATCCAATGGTTATGAGTAAGGGGTCTTCGCCATCGAATATTGTGAAATTAAGTTGGTCAGTAAATGTGACAAACTGGGTTGTATTTTTCAATGGTAATAAGTTTAGAATTATGGTTTTGTCTGAAATGTTGTCTGCTGTCATCGCTGTAGCCATTCAGATGGAACCAATGAAGGCAATTGAGAGCGTACAGGCGTTTGTAACACACAAGTTCTTGTGAAAAAGCTTTTCAAAGGCCTTGTTTGTTGAAATCTATATTATAGACATGTAGATCTCTATGTTACACTAAACAAAAAATACGTTTTTATCTGATGTATATTTATTTTTTATAGATCCAATTATCTATTTCTCTCATTGCAATCCCTTTTTTATTTACTTCCGGTTCTTACCGCGCAAGAAAGAAATCGCGTGCTTTTTTATGAAATAAAAACGTTCTTTTTACAAGATAGCCGAACTGAAAGACGTTTTAAGTGAATTGAGAAGATTGTTCTCATCAGAGAAGCGAGTGGGTCATGCCATGTATTTGGATGACCCATGGAGGAGGCCACGGGTCTCAGCCGGCGCACTCTGGGTAGATACATTAACCCCCAGGAGGTAAGTATCAGGTTATTCTAAACTATTACATCCCTCTGTACTCGCCGTAGAATTTCCTGCTGTAAACAAAATACAGTACAGTACCGACAGTACAATGATGATCCAAGTTACAACTGTATGCCCCTTCCACGAACACAGACTCTCCTCATTTTTTTTTGCAAATTTCATCTTCCCAAATCGTATGCACTGCACAATTATCTCCACAGATATATATTCGAGTTGCCATCTTGAATAACCAATGACAAATACGACCATGAGGAACAATGCTTGTCTTCAACACTTATTATGCCACCGGGTTTCGAAGAAACGGGTGGCGTATAGTGTTTGGACCGTCCGTCTGTCCATCTGTCTGTCCGTCTGTCCGTCCGTCCGTCCATCCGTCTGTCTGTCTGTCTGTCCGTCCGTCCGTCCGTCACACTTTTCGGTTAACCAATTTGTCACAGTTTCTCAAATATGCTGCAGGTGGCATCCACGTTCGACAGACGCATTTCTTGTTTTCACTATAGTATGCATGTCTCCGACTGTAAATCTTCAAATAGGTTATGGATCAGTATGTAGGTACGCAGTAATTAACATAGGGTAAATGACCCCTCCCTCCTCTCTTCCCCCACAAATAATCAGGTACATATAGTAGTCGCCACCCCGTGATTGCATCTTTAGCTGTATATATTATAATTAATGGTAATTTAAATTTTTGATTAGATCTAGTAAAACGTGAAATACAAATTTGAAGTATGAGAATCACAGACAACCAGCGATGTGATAATCATATAATGTAATACCCATCAATTAAAAGTACTACTCCGATTTCACAATCACCGCCACATACACGACGCAAACGTAACGCGGCAACACTCCGTACTCAAATGGACGGTGTTATATTAACCGATTTCAGTTTTTAAGGGTGTATTCCTTCTTGATATTCGGAACAAGTCAAAACGTATTGGCGAACCACAACACCTTATCACAACTATAGCTATATATTACTTTCAAGAAACAGTTCCAGAGTGTGTTTGTCCTTATGCTTGTATATATATGGGCCACGCTCTGTGAAAACCAGCCTTAATGACAACGTCATGAAAGGCTGAAAATGACGTCGCAAAATTACGCATAAATTTACCAACGTCACGTTGGATTTTGACACTTGGAATTGTTGCGTCATTGCAATAAGTTGTCCTATTTATAGCCGTACTCTTTACGGCTCACAAATATTTGAATGTTGGATATGCGTGGCAGAATTGTACAGTTGTTTTAATAGTGGTTCATATAGTTGTCTTTTTTTTCTCTTCGGTTTCCTTCAAGGAAATACGTAGTAATTGTGTCTATTATTTTTATACAAATGGGCATATTTCATTTATGATTTTTATAATATATTATATGGACGACTTGTGAAATGACATTTGAAACTAAATAACCATACGACCGGTATTTTTAGATAACACATAACAATATCAGTATTATGTAATCATAATGCTAATATTTATTTTAAACTTTATTTATATATTTATATAACAATTACAAACAAACGCGAGAACAATTGTAGTCGGCATAGATGGAGGCGTCTGCATGTTTCTTATTTTGGGTTGAAACCGAATACTCACAGAAAACAAACTTATCCTGTCTGGCGACCACCATCAGCTATACATGTACTTACAACTTTAAGATCGAACCAGGGGCGCATGTGTGCACTCTTTACTAATTATGCTATACTGTCCCGCTCAGATTAGAGCGGGGTCGGGTGTTTTCGGCCGTCTAAGACGGAACTGTACGCGCTGTACAAACCCAGTTCCGATTTTGGGATTTATTTATAGATGACACTGCATTACGCATTTTGATGAGTAACGCTAACCTCCACTTGAACGTGACAACCGATGTTCGAAATATGTAGACACACTCGGGTAACACTGCATTCATGTATTCATGATTTAATTATGCGTCTATGTAGATCTTCATATCGCATGATCATATTTATGAAAAGGTCTTGGTTTACAGATGTCGATCTATGGAAAACGATTTAATTCGTAATGGCCGTGAATACTTTCTGCACTGTTTGTCGTAAATTTAAAACTCACGGGGAAATGAACATGCGCAATATAAGATATCAACTTAGGTTTAAACGTGTTTACTGATGGGGGCGGTTAGTGCCGACGGCCGGTCAGACCCGGCCCCGCTCTACGTGAAACCGTTACTTTTATTAAAGAAAATGTAGACAGTTTGCTCTGGATAAATTTGCCACGGATAGAACTGGGCATAGGTCTTAATTCATTTGATGTACTGATTCACCGTCGAATGTTTAAAAAATCAACATAAAATCAAATTGGGAAATTGTCAGAAAAATAATCGTATCACAGATAAACAAATATGATAGTGCTAATTACGCGGCTCCTGGCATATCGCATCATGTTGAAACTGGGCCAAACATGTTTTATTATTTAGTATTGCGTGTGTTGGTATTGTGTCACAGGCATATTTACTGCGAACATAATTGTAGCCACCGGGGGCCCGTTTCACTAAACTTCGTACGACTAAAATGTTCGTAAGTGCAAATCTAGGATCGTCTGGAAATTTCAATTGATTGATTTACATTTATTGACATAGGCTGCTCAATAAATGTAATAATTGTTTACAGGAAAATATTGTTAATGTGGACTATCTTAATTTTGTACTTACGAACATGTTAGTCTTACGAAGTTTAGTGGAACGGGCCCCAGGGACGTAGCATACTGATTTGTATCTGCATCTGCAACCACTTCTAATGTCACGTAATTTTTAGCGACTTTCAAAAATATCACATTACATCAGCCGTACGATTGCCGTTTGATGATTGTTAAATATTATTTTAATTGACCATTTGTAAATATGGTTATATGAATATATGGCATATATTTTACTAGTATTTTTGCAATCAGTGCAGACCCTGATCAGGCTGCGCAGATGCACAGGTCTCCAACATTTACAAATTTAAGAAGTCCTACTTTAGATCGTTGTTAATTTACTTACTACTAAACATTGGATGTCTGCGTGCTTTATTGTTTTTTTTTTATCAAATGGACGTTCTAGTCGGAGGCGTGTAAATAATATAAAGCAAATACCAGAAGCGGACCCAGGATTTCAGGTTAGGTGGGCGGGGCGTGACTTCTTAATTGAAACAGTTTACTATATTTTCGAACTAGCACCGTGTGTTCGTCAACCAAGCGTTGCTCGGGAGACTGCTAGGTGTGTCCGGCGGTATGCCCTCCTGAATATTTTTGATATCTACACCCCATTTTGCGGCGTTATAACGCATTTTAGAGCAAACATATATTTACTCGCAAAACTTTAGGGGGGCGCACGCCGAGCTTTCCCCTACGTGAATCCGCAACTTCTATATGTGGAATAAACAACTTCTATATTTGCAGATTCAAACGAGACGCTTCAAACAAATGTCGCAATTTTGTGGTCGGTACAAATTTAGTGTGTAAATACCTGACTTGATTATATAGTGTGCAGACATGAATTCAAAATACATATACGTACGCTACGGTGCTTTTTAGCCACTCATTTCTTTGTTTACAAAGGCGTTGAATGTACTTTTTTCTGAAACGTAACACAATTAAATTGCAAATTTCGTTTTCAAATTAATTATTCCCGACGAGAGGATACAGTGTATACATGCACCAGTACTATTATGCTTACTGCCGGTATTTTTATTAGAACATTTTATAACAATTATACAATCATGTATGTCACATCAACACATTTTCCCTATATTGACAGGTTTATGTATATATATTTGTTTTCAAATGGTAAACCCATTATCAAAAATTCAAACCGACACACATTTAAAAATACACAGTAATGGATGTTGCCCTGAATGTTCTATTGGCCACTTTTGATTTAAAAAACTATCCATTCCACTTACTAAATAAATACGCATGCGTTCGCGCGGGCATCAGTCACGCAAATAAAAACATATGAAGGAATCTACAAAGTACGGTTGATAAATGCGTACATTTATACAATTTGAAGAAACTTATATAAAAAATCAGTACCGGCAGTAAATTCATAGACAAGATCGAGACGGGTAGCCCACACAATAACTTTTTTAAGCGGACACACCTAACAATATCTGTCCTCTCTGTGTGGAGGCAGTGGCGCGGCGGTGGGCAGCCGATGGAGTGGGGGTCAGCGCAGGATTTCCCCATAGACATACATGTACCTGCTAGTACGAGGTACATGTACACAAGACCGTCCGTCAGTCATATTGGCTACACAGGAAAACGTTCCTCGCGCTTTCTGAGATGTAAATTTAATTCTGAGAGTCGGGTATGGACAGTCGATTTTTAATTTGTTTAAAACTCCCGGGGGGTGGGGGGGGGGGGGGGGGGGGGTCCGACTACCCTCCATACACCATCGGGCGCTGAAGTCATTGATATGTGCAGCCATAGGCCTATCCAAATTCTAACCAAATTCAGGCTATTCATTTCTACAGAAAATACAGATTGCCGGTACAGATTGTTTCAATTTCAAACACCAGGAATGTCGTTTAGTTGTTTGTATTTGGTCCTTGGTGAGTGACGTAATGTCTACATCAATAAATGACGTCACAATTAACTGTTACGTAAATAACATCGTTGCATCGTACAAACGTCAGCGTTTCAATAACGTCATTTTCTCGATGACGTTACTTTTTTTTCCTTGCGTGATTGACATGGTGCTACTAAAAGTGAGATAAAACAAAAACTATGAAATATATTTGCATTTTCTTTTCAGCATATTGTTTGTGAAAGGTATCCGCATCCAAAACTGTAAAAAAGTGCAAATCGAAAATTTTGTCATTAAGGCCGGTTTTCACAGAGCGCGGCCCATATGTATTTATTGCACTACCCACTCAAACACACCCGCATCATGTGCTCAGTTCATTCGTACAGCAGCTTGCCCAAGCTAGTTTGACAAGGAAAGGAATGCTCCCTAATACTGCAGTAATTCGCTAGGCATACACACGGCTAAAATAGACTAAATACACATGGGCGGATCATGGCGGAGCTATTCCCGTCGCACGCATGCCTCCCCGCCCTCGTTTCGGTTTTGATACACACAAAAGGCAAAACTAGTACGCTATAATTGTGATAATTTGCACATTGAGCAGGGTATCTGCACCCAGTAGCCATATTGATAAGAGGCAGATACACATTGAACTTCAATTAATGTATTAGCAGAATCCACGCCCCAATGTTGCAATAAGCGTGAATGCTAGGTACGCCTCTGCTATTGTGATATATTACGACAGAGATGCTACACGTTGCTGTCGAGTAGTTGTATTGTGGACATGGGACGACCAGTCAATTTCGCATTATTATGTACACTGGAAAAGAAACTTGCGTCAAATGTACATATGATATATGTCCGTCGGGTCATCTTTTTCGGCTACTTTCAATCTGTGTTACTGTCAGGATGACTTTAAACTTCATATACTTTTTTTGTCATCCATAATTCCATTATTTTATCCCCGTATTTTCCATGAAAATTTCCGACGATCTCTGTAATGTTAATTATATATATTAAAGACGTTTCCACATGAAAGTTCGTATGCTTAATATACCCCGCGCAACGAGTTGTGGGGTGTAGTATATTGGAGTCATTTTGTCCTTATAATTTATGTTTCCTTGCTTGGGTCTACTTCACTTTTGACACAGGCATTGCTGCAATGGTCCTATACCGTATGTGAAAAATCCACGTTTTTATTGAACAATATTTGCGGAAACAGTTACATTTTCAGTAAATAACTTCGAAAGTTTCCAACATTTGCTTATTTACTATTGTTTGCTGGTAACAGTTAAACAGGTACTCCCTATAGTAGACTGGCGATCATAGGAGACAGAGTCTTATGGTAAAGAAGAAACTCATTCAGTCATCTACAGGATTTACTTTCAGGTTACTAATTACAAGTGCACAACTTAAAAATAATACATTACCGATTCTGTTCGAAAACGGCATTGTGATATGGTGTAGAGTTTCTGTTATATGGTGTAGACACGGTATATATGTTGGCACAAACACGTTATCATAGTTATTTTGAGAATGATCGTCGTAAATCTTATTAATTTCTCCGTCTGTACATACCAGATACATTGCTGATAATGTACTGAAAGCTGTAACATATTGAATTAAACTGACACTTACTGCTGTCGTCCAGCGACGCCATCTTGTCAGCATGTATATACCTTGTCTACACCATAGTACGGAAACTCTAAACCATATCACAATACCGATTTATATGTACATGTACTGCGAAAATGTCAAATTATACCAAACAAACATATCTCCCCTGTTTATCACAGTTTCTGATAGCTGAGCATGTACAGGGGCGTAGCTAGCCAATTTGAATCTGCAGGCCCGGTTGACGACTTCGAGCACCGTTGGTGCGAGTAAGTATGCTAGGTGGGTCTGGGGGCATGCCCCCCCCCTTAAAAATATCGAAACTAAAAGGTAAATGATGCAATCTGGCAATTTGTTTTCCATTTTCTCGAAAATTTTGCAGGCCCGGGCCTGCAGTGCCGTAATGCAGCTACGCGCCTGATGTACTTGATATATAACTGAAAATAACGCATGTTTTTGGGAATGTGACGAAATATAAATATATATATTATTCCATTTACTGTGCCTTACGAGAAAAAACACATATTAGATTTTAGATAAATATTTGAGACATCATCTGAGACACAGTCACATTAAAGGGTAAACAAAGAAGAAACCAATTCAGCCTTCCACACGAGTTACTTTGGTGACTTACAGGTGCTTTTTAACAGCAGCTAGCATTGAATTTATAAGTATTTGGATGTATGACACAGGTTTTGTTTAACATGTTTTTGCAGAAAATAAATTGATGATTCTGTTACCACAACTGTTTATGTAACAAATTTCTAATGATTGCATCTGAAAAGTTAACAGTGTTCATAAAAACAATTTCCACGCCAAAATCAAATTTGCAGTACGCTTACTGCTTCGACAAAAAAAATCGCAGGTTCTCCCCTCCTGCGAAATGGACTTGCTTCGAGGCCAGCCGCCTTCACTGAATTCCAGCCAATCAGCGCTCAGTTGTCATCTGTTGTCACGAGTAACAACAAAGATTGGAGATATTTGACCGACATCATCTTCTATTTTCACCAAATTCCAGAACTTTACTAATGGAATTGATATATAAACACCGACTAATGGAAGCAGGATGCCTATATTTTTCAGAATGGTAAGATTTGTTCACATAAAGCCGATGTTATTGCCGATATTTTGATGATGAAATCCAGGAAGCTGTTCGACAATAGGACAATGTCGAAAACTGCTCAGCTCGTGATATTTTAACATGGGAGACCCCCATTCACTTTATCATTTCGGGCTATTACTTCATTCTAGGACCGAATTTGGAAAAACAAAAAGATGGCTCATTGCTAAATTTTGCTGAAAAATTATTATATGTAAAAAAATGGGAGTTTTAGGGTGCTTAAATGGATTAAAAATTTGGGCAGGTTAACGTGAAACAGACAGTAGTCAGGTTTCGGAGTTAATTTCTAAAATTTTTCGTTTTTTGACTCCTCCCACACTGCCTTACCTCTTTTTCCCCCATGTTAAATTCCCATAGAGAAATCAATTTTTTGTAATAAAATCAATATTTGACCAAATTTCACGAAATAAAAAGAAGGCACATTCTTAAATTTTCCTTTAATTTAATATTATCGAAAATAATATTGTTTTTGAATTGTCTAAATAGCCGTAAAATTTGGGCAGCTTTCGTGAAACAGACTATAGTTTCGTAGTTTTCCTATGGGCTTTTTACTGAATATTCCAAAACTGCCTGTCTGTGGTGATTGAATGTGACTTAAAAATGAAATACTCGGCATCCTATGCTATTTTCAGCTGACAAAAGTAAGTATTTGTAAAATTATGTGCTAAACTGTGATCTG
This sequence comes from Conchocele bisecta, assembly GCA_029237695.1. Classification (NCBI taxonomy): domain Eukaryota; kingdom Metazoa; phylum Mollusca; class Bivalvia; order Lucinida; family Thyasiridae; genus Conchocele; species Conchocele bisecta. The sequence goes on from CM055270.1 coordinate 81,772,965, forward strand.
GTCCATTCAGTGAGCATATTCAGATTCAACTTGTACGCATCTTCCGCTCGAAATGTGTGTTTGCTGTTTGCGGCGCAATTTTAAGTCTGAAACAGAGGTTTGTAGCTCGAAAACAAAACACTCGGTACCAGTACAGACTATGATCAGTGTGGGCAGGTATACATGTAGAATTGATTCACACATTATTTGTTAGTGCAAACTCCGCACGTCACATATCTTTCTGGCGCCTTTAGTTCAGTGGCCATGACGGAATAAGGGCAAAAATTCACAACCACATGCTAACTTTTACACATTATAAATGCTCCTAGCTGTATGGCAATTTGACTTGTGTAGCTACTAAAGTTTCTTCATATATAATGTAACAGGAGAATACAGTAAACAGCCTCTGTGAATATATGAAGAGAATATCACAACCTTAAGGAGAGTACTGCGGGCCCCGTCTAACGTGTTGTATGATGTGTTCAGCTACTCCATGTGCACGCGGAGGGTTTTATTTGAAGGCGAAGCACACGGGACCGCCGCCGACGTGCTCGCCTCGTCCAAACCATCCCCTATTGCCGGAGTATGTTGTTGTAAAACCGAGCCGCACGGTCAACGCCGGCTCGAGGGTCAAGGTCGTAAGTCCGGTGGCTTTCGTGATTGGGAGGCTGGCTCGGCCATCAAGCTCCGACGCGACAAAAGCTTGGAGGGCTCGCGAATTCCAAAGACCGGGGGACAGCTTTATGCAAACTGGGCGGCCGTCCTTCTCGTAGACGATCCCATCGTTCTCTTCAACGACCGTAACAGTTATCGATCGGCTTCTGCAGCGTACAAGCTCCGCCTTGAACAATGGTAAGCGTATCAAGCATAATATTACTCTATGAGATCATGGATACAAGGCGTTTGGCTTCAATTATTCTGCGAAGTACCAGCCGGACTTAGTCTACGTCGCCAAGGCGGGCACCCCCAGCTGGTACACCTCACCATTCAAACCAACTTCCTCAGCGTGTTTGAGAAATATAGGTTGCCCAAGATCCAGGCCAAGAGGTCGTGAATAGGTGGAAAAGGACGCCAATGCAGTTTTGGCAAAACCAGTTGAACTTCGCCGTGTGATGCGCCACGGGTGGGTGTGGGGTTGCCGGTGAGGACCATCTCGTTAACTTACACGTGTACTACAACACTAGGCGGAGTCTGGAAGAACTGAAGACCGCTCAACCGCAAGACGACGCATGGGACCCCGTTTCCAACACCTACGACCGTGAGTAATACGGACTGGCGACAGAAAGTATTTCCGAACAGCACTGGCCTTGTGGATGTTCTCATTCGGGGGCACGGGGATTGAACGCGGACTGAATTAAGGCACTATAGCTCCGGCGACAATATCACCAGTTGGAACACCGGGGATTTTGACCCTACAACGATGACCTTCGGGCCGGAAGTGTCTGGCGGGCGGCACTGTGGTATTTCATCCTGCGATTGGCTTCCCCCAAACAAACCCACGTTCATTATATTCAGCAAGCTGCTGGGGTCAATGACACTTGGGGCACATTTGTGCTAGACAAGGGTCTAGGGTTATCGCAGGCCTGTGTTCCTCGCCTCAACGACTCCATTCGCACATACGTCTGGGCCATCCTCGGCGCACAGGCACAAGCGCGCAGCACTATATTGGAAAAGGGAACAGCGTTCGATGCCCAGAAACAGTTCTTGACAAATGTCGAGGACGCCATCACATCTCCGGTAGACCTCCCGGCGGCGATCAAGCGGTATCAAGCCGTTTTGCAGCATGCTGGCACCCCAGTGGACTATGTATTTGGAATCGGCCTGTATATGGCGCCGATCCAACATGATACTACGAGTCGACCGGGTTGACGGCTTTAATAATGAGATTGTGATTGCCACCACCCAGCAAAAGCTCAATCGTAACGGGAACGTTAAAACGGCTATTATCCCGCGAATGACCACTGGAACCGACGCCGATTTCGTAAAGCCACAAGCACCGCAAGCGCCCGATGTCGGCGCAACAGGAGTCGGCGCACTTGGTGTAACATAAATGTCGGACCATGATACAGACAAAATGGGGCTCATCGTCGCCCTCGTGGCGATCGGGCTGATCGCTTTTTGGCTTTAGCCTAAGCCACTCTCGGCCGGAGAACAGTAGGACGCCAGAAACCGCGAGGAATATAGCCCAAATATTATTGGCAAGCCATCCGGCCGTTTTTGACAAGATGGATAATAAGAAGGTGACGAGCCCGCCTATCATCCGAAGCAGTGCGGTAGTCACTTTCCCGGCTAATTTGGCTAGGAGACGCCCATGAGAGCTAGAACTAGGGTCGATATAGTTATGCCGAGCGCTATGAGGATGCTTATGATTGTGACGCCCTGCTCTCTGAACAGCGTGCGAAGTCGCTCATCGAGTGTCGTGTCCTCATGCAGGACATGCAAGACCCGCGAGATTGTTTCGCGGATCCGATTTATTTGGGTGCGGAGCTCCTCACGGTTAGTCGAGGCAGTCTCCACGGGAACTTCTGTTTGATCCTGCAGCACCTGCACGCGTTCAGTGATCCGCCACTTATATTCGTCATCATTGGTTTCGTCCAGTTTTCTTTTTCATAATGCGATATGTTCATCCAATGCCGAGAGTTTGGTGAAGTTGTTCGTTAGCTCGCCCCGGACTGTTTGCGAAGGTTTAACGGTGGGTCATCCATCGTGCTCAGTATTTCGTCTTCACTGAACGTGGTCTCCATTGTGCCAATAGCATCAGTGGCTACACGCGGGGCCTCGCTGTGCTCGACTGTTTCCATTTCGTCGTTAGCCCCGCCAAGTTGGCACGCACGAGATTGACATTAACTTCCCGAATACGGAGTTGTTCATGAGCTTGTACAAGTCCTTCTCGAAGTCACTGGTTGCCTTCTTCCAGAGTTCGGTGTTCATCATGATGTAGGGTTCCATCCACGGTTTCTGGTCGAAGCGGAGCGCTCGGTGAGTCCTTTTCAGGCACATGCCCAGACATAAGTAGAGCTGCAGATATCCACTCTTTTTAGACAACCATGCGCTCCGACGCCAGTGGGTAGACATTGGACATTGGTGCTTCGTGCAGCTCTGGGGGGGGGGGGTGGTACTCCAGATCCACCTCGAGGATATAGCCCTCTGGGCTGTCTGTCTGATTACCTGATATGACCCACTCCAAGCTCTGTAAATCCTCTACCAACTTCAAACAACCTGTAGACAAGGGCTGGCTAATAGCCCACCCGTAGCGGTTGTTTGCGTCCAGGTAAAGGATGTGGCTGTTTGGCGTGGAAGGGTAATACCCCTCGACCTAGGGGTTATTGGTTTTTGCGTTGGCCAACCCCACACCTATGCGGATGACCTGGGAGGATTGGCAAGCCTATAGCACAGCCACTATATGCCATGTTTGCAGCAAGCCACTGGAAGAGGACTCCGTCCGCGACCACTGCCACATAACCGGGAAATACCGAGGCGCCGCCCACAACGCCTGCAATCTAAAGCTGCGACTGAGTCCCAAGACCACGGCCATACCGGTGGTCTTCCATAACCTGAGGGGCTATGACTCCCACCTCCTGTAGCAACAGCTGCACGTCTCGTGCTGCTGCGTCTTCTGGATGTTGCTCTTCGTGGCGTCGAGCTAGGGCCCATTGACCTTCGTGGTGAGGGCCTCGAAGTCCACATAGTTGATGTAAGTGGCTGGGATCTGTTTGTCGTGGTCTTAGAAGACAAGCTTGTTGATCGACTGCGCTTGCGCTGGCATCACCACCTTCACCTCCTTCTTCGCGATCCCTTGGCACTCGGGCTTGTGGTCCTGCAGGAGGTCTTCCCTTGTGTAACCGTGGAGGCATTTCTCACAGAAGTGCTTGCGCTCCCGGTGCTTGGACTGGTCGTAGGGAAGCCGGTTTAGGTATTTGATCCACGTGTAGTGCAACTTGCCGGCCTTCTCAATCAACAGCAGGTTTATCCTTGTGATATCTTCATGCTGCTTACTGAGGCTGTGAACGATAACAGCCTTTTCGCAGCCAAATACATTGATGGCCAGGTTGTTCTGTTTTTAGACCTTCTATATTTAGGAGATAGGTGTGGGGGCGTCAATCCTTGGGAAGTCCAGGTCATCCATTGTGGGACACTGCGTGTGTCAATAGACATGGTTTCCATGAGCAACTGGAAACATAGCTGATCGGAGGGCCCATCTCAGGCAGTGGTCATCTTGTTGTCTACATTTACTACGGCCTTCTTGTGTCTCACTGCGGCTGGTAGTGGGATGTAGGAACTCACGCTCAATGGCTGATACCTGGCGATATCCATCCATAGAGTGATGATTCTATAAACAACCCATCCTGCGCCTCTCTGTGTCCATTTTTCGAGCATCTCCAGGAGGCGGGGGAATGCCTTGTCTAGCTCCCCGTCGATTTCACCAACGTGTAGGAGAGCCTCCTGCTTGTGGCGAAGCACACGGTCTGTTTACTCCTCACTACCAACTGGGCCGTCTTTTCGAAGCTTAACATTGATTGCTAGTTGAAACTTGACTCCAATGAGAGCCTGGATCTCTTCGATGAATTTCTGATGGATTTTGGGGTCTACGGCAAGGGGGGTGCACCTGGGGAACATACATCTGCCATCCCCTCAGATATTTCCCTATCACCCAGGGGATCTGCCTGAAGACTATCCCATCCGTCGTTTCCTGTTCGACCAGCTGTAGGATCTCCTTCTGGTAGCCTTGCATTGTTCGGATTGATTTATGAGGGGTATAGGATCAAACTCCTTCTGAATGGCCTTCCGTTTCCTCTGGATGCTTAACCGAGGTTTTGGGGAAGGCCGGTAGCTGCCTGGAAGCAGGGGCTTGAGTAGTCGCCTCTTCACCTCTTCCGGAATGGGCTCATTCATCATATTCTTGATAACGTCATGGAGAGGCTCGGGTGCCTGAAATTCTGCAAGCATCTGCTCAATTAATTCATCCTTAGTAGCCATGCTGGGTGGGTATACCTAACAGGGCTCACGTTTCTATTTGGGAATTCCTATAGCCGCCAACCGGGCTCGATGAATTCATCCATAGTAGCCATACTGGATGGGTATGCCTAACAGGGCTCACTTTCTAATTGGGAATTTATATAGCCGCCAACCGGGCAATTTCGTTTTGGGTGGCCCTAGCGATCCGCATACAATCTCACTTGAGCGCGCGACGATACCCACACCCCTGGCACAGCAGATACCTATTTATAACACTTCTGCCACACCCAGTACACGGCTGCGTTCCTGGACCTTTCCGCAGCCTAGCGAGATGCACCTTATAATACTCACCTAAACAGCTCCTACCGCAGAACTCTGTGGAGCCGAGAATGAGCCACTGCCAATTGTGTTTACCTTCATTATCTTCAGGTATACCTACTAGTACGGGTATATCTAAAAGGAGGACCCTGCCCACTTATGATAGAGTGCACTTGCTCCATCCAAGTACACCACCGTGATTATTGCCCAGACATGTCCCCCGCCGCCCACGATACTTATCGCTTGTTATTCCAGTTTACTCATACAAAACTTCCTCGTCATACTGTTACAAACAAATTAGCACCTACCCAGGCCATCTTGGATAATGAAATATATAAAACCGGAAGCTATACATAAACACTACCTAGTGTTATGCAACGCTAGTTGTATTTATCGATAAAGCGAAATACTCGGCTGTTCACAAACCGTGCAATCGCAAACAAATATTCTTGCTGGGAAAATGGGGGCTGAGTGGCACGGCGACCCCTTCAGAAATTGGGATGGGACCCCTGCCTACGGGGGTGGGAGTAGTATGAGGGGGTGACCCAGAACCCCCATCACATATACTACTTAAATGATACTAATAATATAAAGTGACTCATAAAAAAATAACATTACAGAGTTTGTGGAACTTTCCACTACATATGTAAACAAACAGAACACTATACATGAATGTTAATGAATACATGAAAACATAAACATGTACATTTGTGTCAAAATATACACACATGTAACAATAAAGATGTCATAATATGCCAAGTTTATGCACATGCCCGTTTCCATAGACACAGAATCATGCAGTGAAGCAAATATCTGCACATGTAACAGTATTGATATTGATACGCCGCTGTGACTGGAGAATGTGGGTTTGTATTATATGCACCGAGTGTATGTTGTTACCACTCAGTTGAACAAGCTTCTAACAAGCAATATATACCGTTATCAGGGTACTGGAGTGTGCTATTGGATCAGGAAATACACTGATAACAAATCACATAGACCCAACATATCCTGTCACAGCCACATATCACGGTGACATCATTTGACGCGATAAACATCACGAAATATTGTCAAAAACGTGATGTTGCCCACTAGTGATATCGATTTTTATTTTAATTTCTGCACATTTTCTCATCGAATACAGGCATTTAGAGGATCTAAACTCAGTGTATCCCGTCGTTTATCCCGTCGCGCGTCAAGATGACTTACTAACTGATCAAGACCGGATAAAATGTAATAAAATGTATGTCACTAGTGGGCAGTATCACGTTTTTGACGAAATTTGGTTTTATGTATCTCATCCAATTTATGTCATCCCGATCAATTAGTAAGTCGTCTTGACACGAGTTATCTGGTTAAGATCACCTATACGGTAAATTAAGACGACTTAGAGAACGCGTTATCAGGTTCAGTATATGGCATAAATATTCCACCATACGTCTGCCTATAGTGAGGATAGGGAACATGGGGTGGGGATATGTACATGTGCATGTATTCCTGCATACTGCATATCCTGCATTAAATGGCTACGGACTCGTTCGTCCCAATGACTGTTCCTCCCTGAGACTGGTTGTACCAATGAATTTTCTACCCGGACGATTCGCCCGGGACGGTTCGTCCCATTATTGGGTCGAACAGTCCCACTTACGTCTTGGAAACCGGCATTGTTTGTCCTATTATAAAAAGTCGGCCTGCAATAAATATATATAAATAATTCTTACATTTCATAGAAGAACTTTCGTATGTTATCATCGACAATACGTTAAAAGCATAGTGTCACGGTAAAGTATCAATAGGTTGGTCGATTGGTCGATTAATGCATTCATTAAACGACTTAGAGTTTGATCGATTGAGTTTACTGCGAGTAAGTAATGGCGTAGTAATGTTTGGTGCTCTACTGTATGGTGATACAATGTTAAATACTTTGCCTGTTATTGGACTGTATTTAATGTAATTATTTGTTAACCTCTCCATGCAATTTGACAAAACATTAATTGTAAACTTGTATTAGGGCTTATCAAAATTTAAACCACGGCTGTAGGTGTATGTACAGACACGAATAATCTACAACGCGGTTCACTCTGTATTGCTGATGTTATTTGCGACCATATTTGCGATTCCGTTTTCATTTGTATCTCGGTCTGTTTTTGCCTACTGTAGTTTGTACTCGTATAGCAGAATCACGTCCAACTATGATACACGCTGACTGAAAATCCGCAGAAAATTGATACACCACTGTCACCGTGACAAGAAGCAGAGCTCACTTAAAGCTGGATCAAATTGTATTTATCCACTGCTAATGTCAATTTCGAATGACATTTAATGGATATTGTGTTTCACTAAACTTCGTAGGTTTAATGTTCGTAAGTGCATATTTAGAATAATAGTCTGTACATTTCAATTGATATATCTATGCTCAATAAATGTAAATGAAATAATTGTTTACAAGAACACATTGTTAATGTGAAATTTACAGACTATCATAAGTTTGCACTTACGAATATTTTAGTCGTACGGAGTTTAGTGATACGGCCCCCTGGTCGGCAGCTGACTGACCAGCCTTTACAAATTAATTCAGTTTAATCGGCACCACTAATTAACTTGCAATCCTGGCCACACGTGTGTCTCTTATTCGACATGAGACAATAGTATTATGTAACAAATTAGTGTCAATTAACATGATTAATATTATATTATCAGTTTCAATAGTGGTGTGGCGGCAAATTATAAAGTCACCAATCCGAGGATCCATGTTTCAATTTGAAATATAATACATTTCTCGGGTGTATGAGGTGTGTGAACATAATGGTCCAGAAAAAGATGTTAAATAATACATATATGATGGCAATATATCACGAAATAAACGATGGAACACATACTATTTATAAAGTGGTGAAACTATGTGGGAAATCTCACAGAAACCGTTTGTTTACACACCGGCGTCCATTGTACCTTCAATAACTTGTTTGATTGCACGATGCCTTAGCTAAGACGTTAGTAACCGTTTATCACGGACACATACATATACCACCATTCCCTCGTTCTAATATATTTGCTAGCAGTATGAAATAAGTGTGAAACTGAAATAGTAAATGAAATAGTAATTTTGTTGTCACTGGGCGCCTCCATGTTGAGGTCCATGCACATGTTGTACTCACATCATGTACCTGTGTACCAATTTCACGTGCTGACCCATGCAACAGTGAATACTGCTGAATGAATATTCCAAAAACGGAATACGTGCATGCAATGGCCGGGTTTGGTTCATATGGAACGAGGCTGTGGAATGCTGTATATATGTATGTATATACTGAAACGATTTAACCCTTCCGCCGCCAAATATCCGCCTTTGGTGTTTCTATTTTAATTCTTGACAGTCCATTCATACGAAACGTGATGTGCATCTAACACTCTTAAAATATTGGCAAACACTGCAGACCCTGATGAGACGGCTCGTTACGAGCCAGCTCATCTGGATATGTAGCATTGTGGCGCTGCAAGGGACAACAACGCAACAAACAAGTAAACATGTTTTTATTCACCAATTATAACTGCGGTCATATGGATAATCACATCCTTAGGGTGTTCACTGACATGTCATCCTCCTTGTTTACATATTAACTCTTTGCATGCTGGGAAATTTGTGGGCTATAAATAGTTAAAAAATAGCAGATGACAATTCATTATATTTTCTTTTATTTCTCCTTATAAATGTCATGAATATGTCTTGGAATTTCAGACACAATTCTAATGAAATTCCAAAGACATATTTACAGAGAGAAATAAAATATATACTCCTAATTCGTTTGGCGGATATTTTCGCCGTTAGCATGCAAAGAGTTAACCATCTCAACATTAGATGTCAGAAATCCAATAGGTGCATATGCAAATGTACTGTGTATATCCAGGTGAGCCGGCTCGTAACGAGTCTCCTTGGGATCTGCAGCATTTGTCACAACTAACCAACTCTAAAATATCTACATGTTGTCGTTCATAGAATAGTCCACCACTTTACTATAATAAAAGCATATACAGGATAACTATGGTTCACAGGGTTAAACGTATATAATCTTTATTTCCTCCAATATAGGAGAGCATATCATGTACATGTATAATAACACTGTCAATCGAACTATGACTGTGCACAAGGAAAAGAAAATGCAATGTATGCCATACTTCCCGACCAATAACAACCTTACGGTTATTGATCGAGAAATGTAGCAAACATTTACATTATCATTAGTATTCAATGTATATAGCTGTACCATATACACAGTACATAGTTCTCCAATGAATGAGCAATACGTGTATGATGCTCCAGTGAATAGATGGGGCCTGTTTCACTAACGAACTAAGCAAGTACTTTTGTCATAAGTTGTAACTTAAGTCCGGAGTAGGTGCTTAGTCAGTTTGACAAAAAGAACGACAATCGCAATTTACGATGGAAAGCTGAGACAGGTAGCTAGCAGTCTGGTTTACGTCTGTACGTCCGTCGGTCCGGACGAAGTTGCATTACGCTGCTTAGGGGGCACATCCAGTGTTTACAAACAGGAATGACTCTTAATAAATAAGAAACAATAGGCTTAAGTGGTACGGAAGAAGTCCATTGTTTTCTGTTGTCTTAGGCCACGCCCCGAAATTGTGTACATCTGTCCGTCTATATGTTCGTCCGTCTGTCCATCCGTCCGTCCAATCCGGGCTAACATCCAGGAGTTAAGAGTTAAGGGGCGGAGCCTAAGACAATATATTCCTCTGATTCATTCCGTAAGTTCCTAATTCTATTGACATTTAGGAGCTATTCCTTTGATCTTTTAAAGAACAAATAGCTCATAAACCCGAAATGTTAGAACGTCCGTTCGTTCGTCCGGGCACATGTTTGGGATCTTAGGTGGTTGGGGGTGTGGCCTAAGACAAACGAAAACAATGCAACATATTCCGTAACCTAAGCCTATGGTGTCTTAGGTGGTCATTTCTTTCTTTAATAACGATGAATATACCACCTAATAGTGTGTTATGTATGAACGTCCGTCCGTCCATCCGTCTGACAGACTGTCTGACTTTTGTTTGTTCTTTCTTTACAGAACATGCAAACGATTTGCTATAATCCAAGTGCGCCATTTACAACGGAAACCAGTCTTTTGGACCGAACCAATCCGCTAGACTTCATGGATGACGCGGACCTACTATCTAAATGCAGGCTGTCTCGTGATATTATTCTACACCTATGCGACATTGTACATGCTGACATTATGAGGTCAACCCTGCGATCACACAGTCTGCCAGTGTCATTGCAAGTGTCGACTGCATTGCGATTTACACAACTGGTAGTTTCCTGGCGGTTACTGGAGATGTACACAACATTAGCAACTCAAGTGTTTCTAGAAAGTGGAGTATAACTTTTGCGGACCAATGTTTTGTTTCTGATAAGTGGCTACCTTGTTTTCGGACTAGATGGGTAAACAGTCCGGACGCACTTAACAACAATTTCAGACCCGCTCTATGCTGAATGCATGTGCACGTTAATTCATTACTATACTGGTCAACATGTTCAGAGGCAATCCTATGTATGTGCCACTGGCTCAAACAGTGCATGCATTTCTACATGTAATCTACAAATTACCCGTGCCCAGTTCATAAATCCAATATGTCATTCGGTAGTTGTATCAGACACATCCAAAGCTGATACCATTAATCATCGACAGTTCACGTGCTCTGCTAACTCTGAAACGTGATTTGTGACCATAGTTAATGAGGTAATATATGTAAAATTTCAAAATGGTCGAACTATCATTTTATTGGAATGTAAAAATAAAAACATAAAACATTTATCTATCTCATACTTCTTTTCATTTGCGCTGAGAAATCCATCTCAGTCTTATTTATAGGGACGTAGCAATTTTGTTATCGTATTTTTGTTCTCATATCACATAGTTTTCCTTTATTTCCATATTCCTTTATCTCCCCTTTTTCTCTTATTTGTATATTTGTGGATGGAGAAATAGCGTTTATGAGATATGTAACCACAGTGTGTGGCCCGAGATTATCCTGCGCATTCGCGAAGCCTGATTAGGGACTACGCTGTATAGCCTTACAGACAATACAAACATCCATCATGTCCCCAGCATACTATATATGCCATGATTAAACCACAGGGGTGCGTTAGCGTAAGATCGTGTTTGCTTCCGAAGTCCGATAAACCCTTTTCCTCCAATCGCTGCTACACATTCTGAATGTATTGTGTTTGTCTGTTGTATATGCACTATACAAATTTATCATGCCATGCTCATATAAATCATTATGTAAATGTATAATTGTATCTGTGTTCTGTAAAGTACGGAGAAATAAAATATTGAATGACAAACAAATAAAAACATTGTTAATTGCTTCTTTTGTTGCTGTTTCATGGCATATGCCAGTTTATATTACAGTATAAGGTTCACTAGTTGGCAATAAATATATCCACATGCATTCTATGGCGTCGGAATATTGAGATGTAATTTAAATTCTACATGAGACTATTTTTAAAAATGAATAATATTTAACTTTAGGCCTGCAATTCCGTTATTTTAGATATCAAAACACATGAAGGGAAAGTAAAAGTTATCATAAAAATATAAGCCCCGAGCGGGATCCGAACCCGCGCGGCACATACCAAAGCTGTAAACAACAACTAAGTTATAACTTGTTATGACCGTCTTAAATTTGTTTTGTGAAACCAAATAAGCAATGACTTAAGTCGGTCATAACGTTTGTCATAAGTTATAACTTAAGTTCGAACTTATGACCAAACTAATATTTGTTCGTGAAACGGGTCCCGGATCCATGCATCATACAGGAGTGCGATACAATTTTAAGCGACCATTGTCGGACACGATCGTACGGAGCCCCTCAGAGGACGTAACATTATTTGTTATTAATTTGTTCTCACGAAATAACAATTCGTTCCCACGAAATAAACAATTAGTTCCCACGAAATAACAACTCGTTCCATCAATTTAACAATTCGTTCCCACGAATTAACAATTCTCTACCTAAATTTAACAAATCCTTCCCACGAATTAACAATTCGTTCCCACAAAGTAACAATTCGTTCCCTCAATTTAACAATTCGTTCACACGAAATAACAATTCGTTGCCACGGTAGCGAATTGTTAATTCGTGGGAACGAATTGTTATATCGTGGGAACGAATTGTTAATTCGAGTGAACGAATTGTCATTTCGTGGGAACGATTTGTTAATTCGAAGGAACGAATTGTTAAACTGAGGTAACGAATTGTTATTTTGTCGGAACCAATTAGCAAAAATAAATCCATGTCCGGCTCCGTACGATGGTGTGTATGGTGCACATACTGCATAACGGATACATACTATCGGGGCCCTAACATATCCAGTTCACCCATTAGCGCTCATGTTCCTCATTCCATTCAAAGATCGATTGAAGCACATGGGACGCCATACAAGCGCATTGAACGGTATACGTGCATGCAATGGCCGGGTTGGTTGATAGGGAACGAGGCTGTGTAATGCATGTGTATACTTGCACGATTTAACCCGTTCACCGCCAGATATCCGCCTTTGATGTTTCTATTTTCACGTTTAGACAGTTCCATTCATAAGAAACGTAGTGTGGATCAAACAATCTTAAAATACTGGCAAATACTGCAGATCCTGATGAGACGGCTCGTTACGGGTTAAAAGTGAAAATGCAATACCAGATTCAATTAAAGTAAACTTCAGCATATAGTGTACACATATCTACAGCAGTAGAGAACAGAAAATAAAGTGACATTATATTAAGGATCCTTAGCTCCTTTAATTGAACAATAGTTCGAGAATTGTCCTAAACCTCAGAAAATATATACTAGCGGAAAAAAGTAACAGTGTAACCTAAAATATCGGATCAAATTAACATATATTTTAGCCGGATGTTTTGCACAGTGGACCAATGACCGCACCGCCACACAATCGCTGGGTCAATGCCGTATTAGCACGTGCCGTTTCGCTTCTTGGACAGGGGTCTGTTTTTCACGCTTTGTTAGCCCAACATTTTACTGCGCCAGCTTTTGTCGACTTTGCTACTGTGGGGTCATTGTTTGGCAACCATGGGGAACAGAAAAGCAGTTTTTTTGTCGGGTGGAAGTGGTCGTAGAGCAATGCCCAGGCTAAATTAAATGACCGCCTTCGCGCAAATGTTATGACCCAGGCTGGTACACTCCATCGCGCTGTTACTACGCGATTTGGTGTCCACATGAACACTATTCAGGCTTTGTGGAGACGTTTCCAACAATTTGGTAATGTCAGAGACCGACCACGTGCAGGTCGTCCACGCGTGATGTCACGACAGCAGAACAATCATATCCGACTCGTGCACCTCAGGAATCGCTTCCAAACGGCAAGTCTGACAGCGCGGACCTTTCCTGGAGTGCGTGCCATCAGCCCCAGAACTGTACGGAATCGACTAGTACGTGAACGGCGTATCCGTCCACGACGTCCGGCTGTCCGTCCAGTTGTGCTAAGACGCCATCGTGTAGCACGTCTGGCTTGGTGTAGAAGACCCTAGTGCCTTAATCGCCGAGATAGGGCAGGTGTTCTGTTTACGGACGAGTCAAACTCTTGTGGTCATCGATGGCAATTTGAACGCCGTACGCTACCGTGACGAAGTTATTCAGGTTCATGTCATCCCATTTATGCAAGGACAGCAATGTCACATCACGTTTCAACGCTAGACCTCACTTCGCACTGGTGGCAAGGGATTTTCTAGCGCAGCAGAACATCGATGTGTTGCAGTGGCATGCAGTCTCACCAGATATTGCACCAATGGAGCACGTCTGGGATGAGATGCAACGTACGTGCGATGCCTAACCAGTCGGTGATTTTGGCAGCGTTGGGTCAGACGTTAGTCCAGATCTGCAACGCCATTCCCCAGGCATTTTTCAACAATTTGGTAGGCTGTATGAGGTGCGGTGCTAGTCCTGCATCGACGCAAACGATGGCCATATGCGCTATTAACTTTGTGAACTGGTTGTTGACCCCCGTGTCTTTCATCCCCAATACATATGTGAACTGACGGATGCTGTGATATTTTAAATGAATTGTAGTTTTGCGGAATTGTCCAATAAGCAATGCTATCTGATCGTTTATGTATTGAAATTTTGTTTTTATCAACATCATAACCATACACAGTTACTCTTTTTTTCCGCTAGTATATAATAGATATACATCTAATGAGTCTGACCAACCAACACACTCTTCTAGAAATCGCCGTCCTACACAATATGTAACGATTTGTCGCCGTCCACGCAGACGCCGCCATTCATGCACAAGTCGGGATTATACGCGTAGCATAAAGCGGGCTTGTGAAGCAATTGGCCCTTAGAGCCAAATGCTTCGTCGCCCGTATAACTGCTCCTAGCTGTATGTCAATTTAAGTTGTGTAGTTACTACAGTTTCTTGGAATATAATGTAACGAGTGTATACAGCAAACAGCCTCTGTGAATATATTGAGAGGATATCTTAGAACAAAAACACGCGGAAGTGCTCGCTCGGCACAGATTTTTAAAAAAGGTTTCGAATTTAGGTGGACTGGTACCGAATAACGCAACTTTGTAAGTCGTTTGACCTGGACCTTGATAACAGGGCTACATGTGTAGGTTATAAAATGAAAGTATGGATGACGACAAATACAAATATAAGTACATGTATATGAAGTTTCAAGCCGATCCGACATGCGGCAACATAGATTGTAGTTATTCGAAACATTTAACGCAATTCTCTGACAGACAGACATGTAAGAAGAGATGAGCAGATGAACCGATGGACGGAAAGACAGTGTGGCGACTATCTCTGATTGCTTTTCTAGGTATAGTGTAACGTCTCTAAGCAGTCATATTGTCCGTGGTGTCCGGTTTAGAGTCTTCACTGCACACCAGAAATATAAATGCATGTACCTCCAAACAGGTATTACATGTATCCACGGAGAGAGAGGACACTAAGCACATTCACATTAAGCAGACACGGATTCAAATGATGGCCGGTTTAGAGGGGTTCTACTGTAAATGAAAATGATAAAAGAAAAGTTCAATTACACATACAATAAGAAAGCCTTGGAACTGCTGTAACTGCTATCTCGAACTAAGTGTTGCCTCGTCCGGATACAATCACCAATGGTCTAATTTGTCTATGAACCATGTGCATGTTACGGAGCCCCGCATGTATACTTCTTTTTTTTATTAATTCGTTCCCACGAAATAACAATTCGTTCCCTCAATTTAACAATTCGTTCCCACAAAAATGACAGTTCGTTCCCACGGGAACGAATTGTTAATTCGTGGGAACGAATTGATATTTTGTGGGAATGAATTGATATTTCGTGGGAACGAATTGATATATCTTGGGAAAGAATTGTTAAATTGAGGGAACGAATTGTCATTTCGTGGGAACGAATTGTTAATTCGAGGGAGCGCATTGTTATATCGTGGGGACGAATTGTTAATTCAAGGGAACGAATTGTTAAACTGAGGGAACGAATTGTTATTTCGTCGCAACGAATTTTTAAAAGAAATCCATGTCCCCTGTGGGGCTCCGTAGACATGAACCCGTTTCTGTTTTATGGAAAAAACATTTCAGAATGGTAACTCTTAACAGAAAAAATCTCTGCCTGCGAAACTTATCAGGAAACAAAACTCATGCTCTCCCCAATTCCAAAGTCCAGTGTAGTTGTTGTCCTTCGTCATACAGCTTACATATTACTTTAAGAAGTTACACAGCTACTTTTTGCGGCAAAATGAGATATACTTATCTGGCATGATGACTAGTAAGATTTGTTTCGGAAAATGGAGATGAACATATGTTATCTGTATCACACTCATGGGCGATATAAAGTGCCTTACAACGTGCAACCAGTACAACCCTAGGTCAGTCTGCGCATAGTCTGATCATGGTATTCTCTGTTCAACATTCAACTGACTGAAGTATGTTGTCTGACACAATGGTTAGATGCTAACCCTCTGTACTGGATATTCAATTGTTGTACAAAGTTACTTTTTCTCAGCCCAGTTTATCCATGTCTGTATCTACTGTTTCATTTAAGCAAACAGCGAACAGTGTATACCCTAATCTATTCTGGTCAGAGACTCTATATTTATTGTTATGACAAGTGGCATAAGGACAATGATCTGGAAAGCTGTACGGACATCCATTATGAATAGTGCACACCTATGACTTCTGTTGGTCAATGTATTCACTCTTCGTCGTTCAGGCTGCTATTGTACAATGAGACCTCCCTAAACCGGACACCCTTGGAGGTAACAGGGTGTCCGGCTTATAGAGGTTTCACTGTAAATCAGGCCTTTGATAATTCTGAGCCATAGTTGTGTGTTATGCGATCACGAACAGACATTATTACCTGATATACATGACCAAGAAACTCATCAACAATAAGATCACATGTATTGTCTTGGTATCCGGATTAGAGATGTTACACGGTATATAGTACAATGATGTGTTACCCGGTGCATGAGTTGTCCAGAAAAAGGACCGGTATATTTTCTAGTCAGACAGGAAAGTTATTAAGCCAGATTTTGTTACAATACAGCAAACTACACTTAATTTTACAAATGGTAGGCGTTCTGAACATCCACTAAGGAACCGTGATACATGACCGCGGCAACAAATAGGTATGGCCTGAAATCAGTCATTATATATATCATTCTGCGAAATTGTATTAACAATATGATGGCCCACAATACGAAGTGCTAGGGCAAGTTGTTTGTTTATTTATTGGTGTTTATCAACAGCTAAGGCCATGTGAGGCCGGGCAAACGGGTTCGATCCCATTTTGACCTACTGCATTGGGTGGAAATCCCTAAATCTGAACGGGATATTTATATCGAGACAAATATATATTCAGCCCTGAAATAGGATTACGAATAATCGTAATACTCACATAAGGGGTATAACCAGATTCAACTGTCACATACAAAATGCCAGAGACGTATGTGGGGGCCAAAGCAGGTCTCCAGTTGGGATTCCAGTAAGGATGAACCCCGATCGTGAGTTGTAGTTCTGCCATCGCGGATAATTATTTTTCCAGTACATATTAAACTAAGATATGCAACCAGTTATTCTTCTATCAGTGTCATTTATTATTCTGTTAATATATGTTATTAGTGTGCCCTTACGTGCTATTTGGTTACTTATGTCATGACATACATGTACATATATTTGTTTATTCTTCCAGGACAGATTATTATTCTGCCATGGTCCATTACTATTCTGCCATGACATATCATTCTGCCATGACATATTATTCTGCCAGAAAG
>CM055270.1:81791038-81807988 GCA_029237695.1 Conchocele bisecta
TTATCGAGGATTAGTACTGGGAAATTAACAAGACGATATGTACAGGCTCGTGTAGGCTAACGCATGAAGTTAAATAAATAAATTAAGACAAACCCAAATCTGAAAAAGTATATTAGTATCAGGCTGTATATAAATATAAGACAAGTGATATATAACATGTATTAGGTGGGGTGCGTAGCCCAACCCTAACAGAACCCAATCTCCAAACATAAAACATATAGGTTGTATATATTGTTTTATCATCAATACATGTACATTGAAACAATGTATTTAGTGCTCATCCTTTCCCAATAGCATTACATGTGAATTTCATGTTGTTTTTTTAGAATCTTAAGTTAATGTGCCTGTATGCGGGAGGTATATAAATGTACGTATACATGTATGTTTCGTGTGAAGCATTATACTTTGATATGCGGACGCCGAGAACCCGATACGTGTGAGCTTCACCTGGGCCAGAAGCTGGCACTGTGTATCACTGTTGATTGTTTCGCATGATACAGACGCATGTGAAAGTGCAACAATTAATACATTTGTACATGTACTTCATGTGTACATGCTCATGTGGGCTAACACATGAAGTTAAAGTAAATAAATTAAGACAAACCCAATCTGAAAAATTATATTACATATTAGTATCAGGCTGTAGATATAAATATACGACAAGTGATCTCTCCCCCATCCAATGGGTATGTACTCGATCGGAACTGGCCCGGGGAAGTTTATCTGGTATGGATTGCCTTATCGAGGATTAGTACTGGGATATTAACGAGACGATATGTACAGGCTCGTAGGGGCTAATACATGAAGCTAAAGTAAATAAATTAACGCAAACCCAATCTCCAAGCATAACATAGTATAACCAGTATGACAACCAATATATTCGACAATATATACATGTATATATATATAGATTACCTATGTAATAATAAATATACATATCACTGCCCACCCCTCCCTCTGTACCATACACAATTCCGATGACACCATATACATGGACTAGGACAACTTGCAACCTCTACCCCAACTCCCACTGACCAATAATCGTCTTCCAATACTGGCGACCGCACCCTATACTTTTGTTCTCTTCTTCTTCAGAGGTTAATGATGGCAGCCAATCGCCTCCTGTTTAACCCTTAATCATACATGTTCTCTTGTTTTAAAAGATATGTTGTAGAACCAAATGGACATCGTTGCGGTGTGGCCGGGCGCCGGGCACGGAGTGACAGTAGCTGATGCCGTCATTTGGACCCGCAGTAAAGAGCCGGCATTGGTCCCCGGTAGCTGTTCGATCACAGCTCTGCACCTCTACACCGACGTATGTGAAGTTGTCATTACTTGCCGGAGGAGGTGGTTTTCCCCGGGTACTCCGGTTTCCCCACCATTCATCTCACGGAGTAATGCAGTATAGACCGGAATTGGCCGCCCGCATTACTCTTATTAAACATTATTGACTGTAATATGCTTCGTCTGAAATCAAATTTAACATTTTGGACCATGACCGGCGGTATGGTATGGGCCACTCACTAATATATGGGCAATTGCTATACCACCGTGTATTATCTTCTCTTTTTCTTTCGTCTTCAGAATATGTGAAACACATTGTCATATAACCAAATAGTAACAGATAAACACCGCACCTGAACTCGAATAATAGCAAATCGTATATAACGATAAGCCGCGAAACGACAGTAGCTGGGCCCGAAAACATATTACATCATACTTTGCATAACCAAATATCGATCATTCCCAGCCTGATATGTTATGCCCTGTCCAATCGTCAAATGTCATCATTATATAGGATAACACTGTTACGGCTGAATCTCCATATATCACATGCACTCACACTCTTTTTTTCACGGTCTTACATACCGGCTTCGTGCGATAGGAGAATGAACTAGCTAGGTTAAATTAACCGCCTCATTGCCTCCTTCATTTAATGCACATATTTCGACTGTATGGCAGATATTAGTAAATTCGGAAACAAGCGGGCCAACGGTCATTGGCCTACCACTTTTGGGTTCAAATGCCCGGGTTTGGAAGGTCCTCGAGCCAATTCCTACCCTTAAATATAAGAAAAAAAGTCCACCATTGACCACTGTGATATTATTTCCAACCATATCAAATAAAGATGAAATTATATTAAGTATTGCAAGTTGCAATTATGTCAAAGATAATCAAATAAGACAATGTCTATGCTGAAATTACAAATTCTGTTTAGTTTGCAGAAAATAATTCTACCCTGGTTGTACAAATAAAGTTCAAGGAAGTTTAGTTTGCAGTAATCAGTGTTAAATCGCGTAAATCATTACATATGACCGATGTACTCCTTAAATATATTCTCATACTGGCGAACTTTTTTTAACTTAATATTTCGGGCTATTTACATGTAGCCTAATGCAAAACAGCGATTGAAACCAGTGTATACCCAGATCAAGCTGCGCATCCGCACATTCTGAACGGGGTCTACCCTGGTTGTACAAACATAATTCAATGAGGTTTACTTTAGTTTGCAGTAAATAATTCGCGATGATTCTGCTTAATTCCCTGGAAATAAAAACTACACATTTCCATTTATTGACAATTTTATAATTTGTGACACTTTCACCAATACCAGTTTCGATAATCGGTGGAAATCTCGTTAATATTGCCGTAAAATCAAGAGAAAACATGCAACGATACAAATAGTTAAAACCAGCGTAAGTAATCATAGTTTGTAAACTAACGTAGTCTGATCCAAGATTTATAATTCCCGTAAGATGAAATTATATTAAGTATTGCAAGTTGCAATTGTGTCAAAGATAATCAAATGAGAAAAAGTCTATACTGAAATTACAAATCAGTAGAATATGTTTGTCGTACTGCACATTTAAGAGAAACACTTTTTATTAGGGTCTCATAATTTAACGCACATATCTGGTAATAAAACAGAGCAATCTTGGCCAGCTCAGCTTTATCAACCAGCGTTAGTACATTTGTAAACTAATGTAGTCTGACCAAGATTTATAATTCACGTGGACGTAAAAAGGGAATTACGTTAATTATTTCTAACCATATCAAATAAACATGAACTTATATTAAGTACAGTAGAGAATTTATCTCTCGAACAAGTCTCAAACCTCGACTGAGAATATATATTTGTATTTTAATTTTGTTCTCACAATTTTATAATTGTTATCAAAATAGCTATCAACTGATAGACACTTTATATCAACAATAAAAATGTATATACTGGAGAAACGTGACTTCTAACAAGCGTTATTAGACTACAGGATCATGCTATTTGATCAGGATCTACAATGGTCACAAATACCATAAGCCCCATTTTCCCAGTAACATGACACATAAGCATACAAAGCAAGTCAATTTGATTTCCAAAAGTTGTAAGTTCCATTTTGTTTACCAGTGTCCAACATAGCCAATCAAAACAACAAGTAGCGCATGCACATGAAAACCAACATGGTTGACTTCCTCACCCATC
Source organism: Conchocele bisecta (assembly GCA_029237695.1). Lineage (NCBI taxonomy): Eukaryota > Metazoa > Mollusca > Bivalvia > Lucinida > Thyasiridae > Conchocele > Conchocele bisecta. The sequence goes on from CM055270.1 coordinate 81,794,517, forward strand.
AGTTAACGAATACTGGTCGGTGTTTGAAATGTTTCAATTTCATCAACATATATACTCAAGTGAACAAGTCTTGTCCCCTTTTATAATTTCATATTTTGAGATGAATTGATGGCGTATAATTATAAAATGATACACAAAAGATCGCACGGGATATCTATTTGCGATGCTCGGGTTTTATTGAATTAATTCACCTGTAACGGCACGTGTGCCACGAAATTGACGTTTTATCGTTTTGGCATGTACGAGGTGCTCGTGCAGTATTCACTTCGATATTATTGTCTATTACGAAGCATACAAGTCTGCCAAGTAAGAAAAACACGAAAAAACTCTAGGAGAATACGCGCTGTATGCAGCATTTCAGACGTAACTTGATTAACGTCATGCCGACGTCAGGAGAAAATTTAAAAGAACGCGCAATAGGCATGTTGGATGCTGGGGCCCGACAAATTGATGTCGCACGTCACTTTGGAGTCCATCCGAAGACAATTCGACGATTGAGGGTGAAATTCTGGCGAACAGGCTCCGTCAAACACTTGCCACGCAGCGGGAGACCGCGTGTGACGTCACGACGTCAAGATCAGTACATATGAACTTCACACTTGCGTAACAGGGTGGAAAATGCTGCTTCGACGTCGAGAAGGATTTTAGGGAGAGCCGGTCGTGACGTTAGAAGAGCCACCGTCAAAAACCGGCTGAGGGATATTGGCGTCAGAGCGCGGAGACCACACGTTGGGCCTATCCTATCACGACGGAATCGGAACAATCGCAGTGTTTGGGCTAGAAATCATCTGCGATGGACTCGGAGAGACTGGAATAATGTTTTTTTCTCCAACGAATGCAGATTCAACTTGTCAACACACGACGGTAGGACGCGCGTATATCGACGCAAGAAAGAACGTTACGCCGATTGTTGTATGTCAGGTATGCCGGTGGATCGAAGATGTTTTGGGGCGGCATAAGTTTTCACCACAAGACGCGTTTGGTGCCAATTGAAGGAAATTTGAACGCAGCCAAACACAGATATGTTGTATTGGCGCCGGTTGTTGTTTGACGTTAAACGTAGCATGATGTTTCAGCAAGACAATGCCATAAGCCACACTGCTAACGCTACTACACAGTTCTTGGAAAGACATTACTTGAATTTTCTTAAATGGCCAGCGAGAAGTCCGGATCTAAATCCTATCGAGCATCTATGGGACAACGTCAAACGTAAATTACGTCAACGTCCACATCAGCCGAGAAGCGTCAACGGACTTCAAGTGGCCGTTTTGGACGAGTGGGCCAATATTCCGAGACGGTGCAACGCAGTGATTCGGGCTAATGGGGGACATACACGGTACTGACTTTTGTGAATTTGGTATTTCGACGTGTTCATTTGCATATCTGATATGGCATACACACGATTTTCATATCATAATGAATTTCATACCATTACCTTCGTTAATGAATAAATTTCATATTAAAGTTGTGTTTTCTTTGTTTTCACCCACGATAAACCTACACGCCGCAATCTAGTAGAGGGGACAATACTTTTTCACTTGAGTATATATGGATAAATGACTAACAACATCGATGGTATCCCAAGGATTTTAATTTTAACGTTGAAATAAAACATTATTAGGTAAAAATATGTTATGTGTGATTTGCAAACAGGGCACGTTTTCTCGTGCACCTGTCCACATTTAGAGAAGCGTAATATTGATTTTTTTATCCGACAATATACAAGGCTGTGCACAGGCCAACAATTGGACGTTGATGTGTAAGTGTGATTTATCTTGAGGTTTATCTTGAGGTATAACATTTAAAATATACAAATATTATTTAAAGGAGTACCGATATGATATATTTAAATCCCGTTAATATTGCCCTGAATTTAACGTAATAAAACAATATAGGATAGTTTATCAAGAGAAACGAGCGATATACATATTTTCAACCAGCATAGATAATGTCGTACTGCATAGTTGACCAACATTTATAACATAGACAAAAAAAAGTAAATTATAATTACCATTTTACCGATAATTATGTATAGCTGTATACTGAACACAGACTAACGAGTGAAAATTATATAAATTACTTCTAGCTGCAATATTGACAATTACATAATTGCGAACAATATTTTATTATGCTCCATAAAGGTACACAATGAGCTGTAATAAATCAACAAAAAATATATGCTGTTTTGTAATCACTGTAATGAACATGAACACGAGTCTGATCAGGGTTTGCACTGTTCGCTGTGAAGTCTTGACTACTTACACAGCCGCGAGTGGGGCGGTAGCAGAATCCTGGGACAAATTATACAATACTGTGTCCCAGTACAATCTGATCAGGGCTTGTACTGTACGTTATTTAGTCTGTACTGGGACTCAATATACTATACTTTGTCACAGTCTGTACTACTAGTGGACATATTAAAGTATGATCAGACCGGATGAATGTCAACCACAACATAATCTCCTTCATTTATAATGTTGTTGCTAACATTAGAACGTGGTCCGAGTGATGAAGACATGCCTGCTACGATAGATTGTATGTCTGTATGAAGATACAGACGTGTGAAGAATTGTCTCTTAATTGAGTAGTCTTGTCGACATCTAAAACAACACAAATATCGCAGTTTGCACGGCAGTTACTAATAAACTGCTTTTAATTGGCAACCATGACGTTAGTTTCGGATTAACGGTGTAATTTGTTAGATACTCAGCAGTGTTTAAAATGAGCGATTAATATTTCGGTGACAAACACACTCGTCTCCAATTATTAGCTTCAACGTACGTGAAAATGAAAGTTTAATTTGGTTACTTTGTTGACAAATACTTTTACCGACAACACGGTCATGCCTCGGGTAACATACTTCTTTTCTCTGAATGTTCTGCCTCTCTATAGGCACACCAAGGCCCATCTGTTGATAACCCTTGTAGATATTGTCGGTAGGTAGGTACGGTCGAGTTAGAATAGTAAATTGTAACTGGAAAATGTTAAATATCACTCTGTATACCGGCAACATACAATCGTCCCATCACGGAAATTGCCGAAGATTTCCGTGATACGCTAACTGGAAAATGAAAACAGATGGTGTCATTATTATTATCTAAAAAGGACCAAACTAATATTAACTTAGAAACATAATTGTTATATCAATAGAAAGAACAGTGAATGAGCTAATTGAAAATACCTGTGCATTTTTGGTCACTATTCTTATAAAAAGAGATTTTGCAATTTTCCCAACGAAAATCGAGAAGAAAAATCACAATTTGCTATATAAATCATATAAAAACTACCGACTATGTTTAAAGCTAATAATGACCAAACTATTTTTATTTTAAAAACACGATCGAAACATCATCATAAAGTACAATAATTGAAGTTTAAAATGTGACTTGTGCATTTTAATCGGTTGTGTAGTTTAAAAGTTACGTAAGAAATGGTAATAGTCTCCTATATAATTACATATAAAACTCGCATCTACTGATGCACATTTTCTACAGGTAAGATGGTCGCGAAAGTTGGATATGCTCGTCCCGTGTTGTTCATTTACCGCTAATATTGACTGATCACAAATTGATAAATGTAGCTGTGACTGGAGAATGGGGCGTATGGTTTTAGCGACCAATGTAGACCAAGACTAGCGTGCGCGTCCTCGCAGTCTGAAAATACAGGTGCATCTATAAAAGTTTGACTGAGAATGGGGCGTATGGTTTTAGCGACCAATGTAGACCAAGACTAGCGTGCGCGTCCTCGCAGTCTGAAAATACAGGTGCATCTATAAAAGTTTGACTGAGAATGGGGCGTATGGTTTTAGCGACCAATGTAGACCAAGACTAGCGTGCGCGTCCTCGCAGTCTGAAAATACAGGTGCATCTATAAAAGTTTACAGGTGCACTTGTAAAATATGCAGATGTAGCTGTAAAATGTGTAGGTGCAGCTGTAAAATTGTACAGGTGCGCCTATAAAATATAAACAAATAAAGGTGCACCTGTAAATTATTCATTGGTCGTAAAACCCAGAATCCCGATTTATTCAGTCTCGGCCACATATTATATCTTCTGATACTACCATGTCTTACACGGAAAAGTAGAATATTGTTACCTGATATTTTTCTTCAGATATACAGCTGTGTGTATTTGAACAAGAAAATATAATTCAGTGAATCAAGGTATTTGAAATAACAGTGTTATTATCCAAACAAATATTTTCGAGGTTCAACTATAATCAATGACTACGACAATTTGAAACGTTGGAATAGTGGGTTTCTGGTTCATTAAGCATCATTCAATGTACGACATGTGCTATTCGGTTAGCTAGCTTCGCATTGACCAAATGCGTGCTCACTGTTAACAAAATGCACGATCAGGTATTACCAGATGCAACAGAGAAACTCTCCTGTAGCCTATTTCACCAACATTGCAAAGTATATTTTTCTAGCAAAGTATACTTTCAGGGAGAAATTTTCAATTTAAGGATAAATTTATTAATTTTTATTATACAGAATTTATTAAATTGTCACAACAAAACTGGCTGTACCTTTAATTACATTATGACGGCGCCATAAAATGTAATTGAATGTAATCTGTAAGACGAATCGGCAAATATTGTTTTTCTCCGGAAAATCGTTGATCTGACATCACGCTTATTCAAATTAAAGGAAAATAATGGGTTGGGTTTGTCGACTGTACGGTCACCTGTATGTTTGCTGTCTATGTCATGCTAACCTTCATTTGAATGTGACAAGCCTTAACTTACAATATCGGTAATCCAATATCAAGGTGCATGATCACGTGGTTACAACAACAACAACGTCGCCCACTCCAAAGTAAGTATTATTTGATAGTTTCCTTAATATGCAACGGATTTTGATGAAATATGGCGCAGCAAACTCGTCTTCATGAGCTGCATTTGGTGATCCGGCACAGACTTATGTCGGTAGACACGGAAATAGATTCTTCGCAAAAACGACAGAAGTTTTGTCGAAAATACAAAGACCACCAAATGTGTTACGTACATATGCATATTAGATCATATTTATGCAAGTCTTGGTTTACATATGGACCGCGCCATACGAAAACCGGGCTTAATGACAACGTCATGAAAAGCGGTAAACGACGTCGGAAAAACGACGTTTCAAATTGTCTAGCGTCGCCGTAAAAGTTCACAGTTTGCCCTCCCATTTACGTTCACTGGTGTCAGTTAACATTAAGTGTGAACAGAAAAGGGAAAATGATAACTTACTGAAACTTTCACTAATATGAGACGCGATACCTTGTACCTCGGTACACATATTATGACGTCATGACTTGACGTCACGTACTTGTGACGTAATTGAACGTGAATACATGTTTGACGTCATGGCAATGGTGTCGTGACAAAATATTATAGCAAGGATACTTGCACGAGTTCCTCGCAGCATCAATGACTTAGAAATGCTTCAGGCGCTGTACATTGTCGCCTAACTGTCGTTCTTTGACATTTTTACTATTTTTCGTCGGTTGTCCTTATGAATTCAAAATGGTGAACGCATAATTTAACTGGCTACATATCAGAGAAGTCTTCGCTTACACTGCACTTTGATTCCTAAATACTCTTAAATATGAACAACCTACTGTATGCCAACGATATTACCATCTATTATCTTGGTAAATTGAGACTTTTGATCAATTCTATCCAGTAGTTAGCGAATGATATGCCATTTAATGCCACTCATTTTATCATAAATGGAGGTAGACAGGCATCTATATAATGACATAAATATCCGGGGTTTGTATTGAATTTAAAATAAATGCTTCAACATATTAATTGGAAATGTGATGGTCATACAATTGCTTTTGTAGTCGAAAGTGCTTTTGTAGTATCAAATCACAGTTTATCACTTGACTGCATAATAAAATATCAGGCGATGGTAATGCGATCCTCAAGCGATCCTCAAGAAAGACACACGGCGACAATTATAAGGTATCTGCCCGGTATCGTGTTTTGTCACAAAGTTAATGTTATAAGCGGCCTATTGCCTACTTTAAAATATGTCGTCGTATACGAAATGTTAAATGATGTCGCTATTATTCCCCAAAACTATTTCAGAAAGCAGCAAACAACAGGGAAACGCCTCACTCTGCCTTATTTGAAAATTATTCATACGAAATTACGTTACTTGGGCCGCAATCCAAAACATGACGTTACATTACCAACTGCAACACGAGCCATACACATTATTTTCGTACTTTGTCTTAGCCTAATGGGAGACACTTGGCCAGGCTACGAGATATCCAAATTTGGTTGCAATGCGATAAAAAATGACAAATCTATAGGATTTGTCCGGATCAACACCCCTTGTATACGCCGTTGATAAAAACGTCGTAATTTCGACGTCATTTCATTAATCTAAAACGTCATATAAGTTTTTACCACGCGTCATAAAACTACTTCAAAAATGAACCATAATTGGGATACATTGTCATTTTGGCGGCATATGGCTTTTAAAAGATGTACAATTCAGAATACGCGAAAAAGTAAAAACTGAAAATGTAATTATGCCCGGTTTTCGCACGGCGCCGCTCATATGTTGTTCTATAGAAAACAATTTAATTCGTATTGACAATATTCTCTGCACTGTTTGTCGCAAATTTAAAACTCACGGGGAAATGAACTTTCGGCACATGCGCAATATAAGATATCAACTTAGGTTTAAATGTGTTTGTTTGTTTGTTTATTAGTGTTTAACGGCCTATCAACAGCTAAGGTGATGTAAGGCCGGGCAAACGGGTTCGATCCCATTTTAACCTGCTGCATTGGGGGGGGGGGGGGAATCCCAAAATCAGAACGGAATATTTACATTGAGAACCTGGTGCCAGGTCCATACCACACCACAGTCACTTGGCCCCTTCCCCTAAAATAGGATTACGAATATCGTAATACTTACATAAGGGGTATAGCCAGATTCAACTGTCACATACAAAATGCCAAAGACGTATGTGAGGGCCAAACCAGGTCTCCAGTCGGGATTCCGGTAAGGATGAACCCCGATCGTTAAATTACTCATCGCGTGCTCCCACCTGCCACCCACTTAAATGTGTAAAAACTTACTTAGATGGGGGGCCGGTTAGTGCCGATGGCCGGTCAGACCCGACCCCCCTCTAACATGTTTGCAGACATTTGCTACCGCAATATCACCTTGTTACAGCGCCTTGTGTTTGTTTTGGGAGTGTTACGGTAGCATTTTGTCTTTTGGAGAGTCAACTCGCCTTGCAGTGAGCGAGCATCGAAGCCTATTGTTCTGAAACGATCAACTGAACTTCGAAGTCAGAGTGCAAATCTCAGCGGAAATTACGTCAGCTAAGGTAATGACGTCATATCTTGTGACGTCGCCAGACTCCCGAAGACAGGTTTTCTCGCGACGCGGCTCATATATATATAAGTCCACTTTTTCACAAGTAAAATCCACAATAGAATACACTTCGATCCTTGTGAATATATTTTGGTTACCACTATTTAGCCTTGAATGTCTAGCCCTATATATACATACTATAAAGTTCCGGAATGTCGCCGGATTAGCTCAGTAGGTAGAGCGTCGGACTGCGGATTAGGAGACCCCGCGTTCGATTCCCATCTCGACCTGCTCAGAATGGCCGATTCGGCGTGTTCTTGGGCTAGCCAAGTCCTATCGGATGGGGACTTAAATATTCGGTCCCGACATGCAAGGTCATCGAGCCAGTGCCGTCGTTAAATCAAAGCTTCTACAGTTTATCGGAATGTTCTCCAATATTCTCCCAAATTCAAATATGTTCTAATGGAATCTACTAGAACAATAATGAATGTTCTATGTCTATATGAGGGTGCTTCTGGGCCACCCTATCATACTACCCCCACCCCGTAGGCGGGGGCCCCACCCCCGTAGGCGGGGCCCCACCCCCATTTCTGAACGCAAACATTACGGGTTATGGGCCATCCACGTCATAGGACACGCAACACCCCCGCAGGCGGGGACCCCACCCCCATTTCAGAACACAAAACACTATGGGTTCTGGGCCATCCATTTCATTGTGCCCGGCCCCACCCTCACGGGCGGGCCCCCACCCAACTGGCATCCATGTCGCTTGCTAATTATAGCATTACAACAATACACTGGAGAGCCCAAGGCGAGTCTAAGGGACGGCCCACAGAACCCTGGCAGCCCAAAAGGATCGCCATGTCGCGCTGAGCGCAACTGGCAGAATGCCGGCAGAAATATAACCAAAGCCTCTACTCGTGCACGCACCCCCAGCGACTGGGTATATTTCTTAGCCGACACCCTGTCACTGGGCTGTTGGGACCTTTCTTAAGTCCACCCATCTGTTGGCTCACAGTCTAGTGTTACGGGTCCCCTTTAACCCTATTGCCAGTTCCTTTCCGAAACGAATTGAGAGAAACCAGCAAAGTAAGGCGAGCCTATTATGTGATTTGGTTTCCGACATTGCAAGCTCCTAGGCAGAAAGGCCGGCACCTGTGAGCTATGCAATTCCATCACGAAATTCACATATCCAGAACCAGACTGCTACCATTAAACAGACGAGAGGGACATCATACCGGGTCGACAACATGTCACACACGAGATGAGACCAATTGTTGAAAGGCAAACAGACGTTTACCATACAACATACAAATAGTGTGCAAATTAAAATTATTTATTAATACATATTGCCGAAAATTGTTTTCTTGTTGCACATACAGTCCCATAGGTATTGGATTTTCTTAACTTAAAACTTGCCAATTTCACACTTCCCCGTCAATACACCGAACTTTGACCGAAATAAAACGGGTGTAAATCTGGACCGTACATTTCCTTTATGCATATTCACGAGATACCAGTCATATGACATCCTTTAACAGTGTTCTGACGGTATGTGTATAGTATCAAAGGGGTTTTCCATGTATATAAATATACATGTATATAAATTCAGTATCTATTAATATCAATACCCGGGTAGCAAAAAATTAAATCGGCGTACCATTGTTTTTAAATTAAACAGTTGTTGTTGTTAGTCCGGGCGGAAGCATATGCTTTTACAAAGCTAAGATACGTAATGTTTACTATTATAGAACGCGTAAAGTAGAGAATATATAGCAGGTGGGGGGGGAGGGGGCGAATGGCGAAAAATCAAATCGGCGTACCATTGTTTATACATTTCACTCTTGCTGTTGTTAGTCCCGGCGGAAACATATGCTTTTACAAAGCTAAGATACGTGAATATATAGCAGGGGGCGAATGGACTTGTGAGCTGCACCCCGCCCGAAAGTTTTAGGCTTCGTAAGGTGTCGCCGACGGAGATCTGAAGGATCTGTCGCTCTGACAGTATGGCGGCGGGACCTCATGCTGCTGCTGCTGCATACAAGCGAACATGCATACCACGTCCCGAGACGTGTGAGGAGAGTCCTTCTCTCGTCGGCCCGCCCCTCCATTACGAGTTGTTTTACGTCGTCATCTCCCAATACCTGCGGGTGGGCCTTGGACCGGATCGCACCCTTTAACTACTGGTACCTGGCCATTACTTCGATGACCAGTTTGAACTCACTATCTGATATATCGTTGTCGAACTGCTATTCGATCGTGCTTACGACTCTTGGCCACGAGCTTTCGGGCTACCCGCCTGCTCGTCATGCAAAGCAGGCCTGCATAAGCAGCCTATGCTCAATACATGTAAATCCATCAATTGAAATTCCCAGATGATCCTAAATTCGCACTTACAAACATTTCAGTCATACGAAGTTTAATGAAACGGGCCCCGTGGTCGTAATGTTTGCGTACAGATGTTTGTGCTCAATTTGAGGGATTTATCATTGATTGTCATGGGATACCCAACCTCCATCAATGCGGAGTGGTGTACTGTATTTTCAGTGTTATCAATGAGTTAATAATTGTTGATCGGGATAGGAAACTGGCCCCTCAGTGTAGCAGCTGCCATTATGAGGGAGCCTGACGCAGTCGGCTAACTGAAGCACGGGTTTTAGTACATGCACCTGCGGCATACACGTGTAATACGAAAGGAATATCAAGTTCACTACCTCGTGGTGCTGAAAGGAGATTGGAATGAAGGCGTGGTTACCACCATACTGTATGATATGAAACATGTGCAGTCACTCTAGCGTTTTGTATACTTTCCAAGTTGTCATGTGATTGTAAATAGCTGTTACAATAACAGCAGATAATAGGCTACACATTAGACTACACCACGAGATCATTGCTATCATTGGTTTTTTAGCACGGCTGTGAGCAGTGTCGAACAATGGCAGTCATGTAACACTACGCATGTGAAATTTCAAGCCAGTACAACTTTCGGTAACATAGATAGTACATGTAGGTAGAAGGTAGCAGTCCACTTGAAAAGGGCATAGTTTCGTAGCTTTTTACTTAATGTTCCAAAATTGCCTGTCTGGTGGATGCATTTGACGTAAAAGTAAATACTCAACATCCTATGCTATTTGCAGCTGCCAAAAGTCTGTGTAAGATTATGTGCTAAACTGTGATCTTGTCCATTCAGTGAGCATATTCAGATTCAACTTGTACGCATGTTCTGCTCGGAATGTGTGTTTGCTGTTTGGGGATCAATTTTGCCAGTCTGAAACAGAGTTTTGCTTTAGCTCGAAAACAAAACTTTCCGTACAAGTACAGACTATGATCAATGTGGGCAGGTTTACGTATAGAAATGATTCACATATTATTTGTTTGTGCAAACTCTGCATAACACATAGCTTTCTGGCGCCTTGGGTCCAGCGGCCGTGACGGAATAATGCAGACATAGACCACCAATTGCTAACGTTTACACATTAATATTTACATCTTCTATAAATGCATAATGCAAACGCATATTCGACGTATTGCGTTTACATCCCAATACAATGCATTAGACACACGTGATGTCGCGCGATGTTGTTGATTGGTTAAAGTTCGCAAAGTAAAATGTTTCAGGAATTGCGACGTAATGACGTAAAACAAGATTTTTGTTAATTTTAGCGTCATATTTGATTACATGTATTTATATTTTTTAAACTATCAGAAAATATAGTGTAAATATAAGTAATAAAACCATGGGCTGTTGCGTTTACTGAGATGAACAATACATTTGGTCTGTTTACAGCTTGGGAGGAGTCCATCGGACTTCACGCACTTTAAAACAGACCAAATGTAGTGTAATACCCCTGTAAACGCAACAGCCTATGATTTTATTCCTTCAATATGATATAGGCACTGCCTATGACGGGCGACGTTAGTTTATAAAAGTAAATGTACCAAATGATAGCTTTACCATGATGCTAGTATGTTACGGAGCACAGGCAATATTGAATATTACCCCACCCACTTGAACCTGAAGTAAATGATTTATTTTTACAATGAGTATTGACTGGAACTTATGGGCTAACTTTAGTAGTCCTGTGCTACGGACGGTACGGGAGTATTGCAGAGCTATTTCCCTCAACTACCATGATGTCACAGCTTCTCTATGATAATTAAATAACGCCATTGGCGCAATTCTCTTATTTGAACCAGTGATACAATCCGTGCTTTTTCTTTTGATATTATATAAAAACTGTACTATTACATTTACGATGTGCTTTTAAGAAAAGTAACAAAGCTAAGCATCTCCAGTGATATTATTATTTTCTCAATCATCGGTGGTCATTGAGTCAATTCGAAAGTTATACATATTTTGCCTATTGTTGGTATTAATTGTGTTAAGTTTTACATTTACTATGGACTACAGCAACGGGTGCACTAGAACCACACTTGCAATATATACTTTGTTTCTGGTAGTCGTGCTCGGCAATTATCACTGATCGCTTGACTATGTATTGTAATTTTAAACTCACATCAGCGAAGTTTAATTCAGCGACGTCTGTATAAAGTATCCATGTGCACCCTTCCAGTGGTCTTATTATTTTATCAATCCCTGGTGGTCTTTGAGCATGACTGTCAATTTGACAGTGATGCACATTTTGACTATTTTTCGTATTAGTTGTGTCATTTTTACATACAGCTTCGCTTCAGCTGTTGCTAGGAGGCACTTGTGTCATGGACTGCATATAGCACAGTCCGTGACACAACAGAACATATGCAATAAAACCGCACTTTCAATGAATACCATTTCTGGTAGTCATGCCCAGTAATTAACATGGATCACTTATAAAAAAATCATTGTTGCCTGTGGTGAAGTAAATGTTAATTTGAATAATATTATGTTCGTTTATACAATTAGTTCCAATAATGTATCTGGTTGCTGATGGTGTAAATTGGTTAACCTACGGAATATGCAAATTACAGTTCTCTCCATTTTCCTGAATATCTATGGTCATAATTATTTATACCAACACCCTCTGATATGGCTGTGAACACTGAACACTGTTCATTCTCCAGACTACTCTGCAGAAAAATGATATGGACCGCACCATAGCTCTATTACAGATGACAGGGAGTACCTTTAAAGTCAGGCGCAACTAATATATGTACATAGGTAGCCATACTGTCGGCATGTTTCCCTCGATAACACTATCACTGCATATACTTGTCTGCCATGCACATTCGTTTACACTGTATTCGTTTTATAACAATTATAAGCAAGCGTGATGGAACTTGTAGAAATGCTTTCCTGTTGACACAGATGGAGACATTAAATCGAACCTGTCATGAACTCTGATTGTTGTCTTGGTGGACGTTAGAAGCGTACATGAGTCTTTAAAAGCAAACTTTACAATGTACATACTGTATTGCCAGTAGGACAGTCGAACATATGAATAACCTTGTCAAGTGTGGTGAAAGCGTCTTGTATACGTCTCTCTGCAGTGGACATGTGTTCATATTTCACACAACGTTATTTTGGCAATAATGAATGAATAAGTCCTGTAACAGGTGTGGTCTTGCTGAGAGAGAGAGAGAGAGAGAGAGAAATAGGGAGAGAGAGAGAGAGGTTTACATCTAATGATGTTGAGACAGAGAGAGGGGGGGTATATATATATATATTGTGTTTCTGTCTAATTAATGATACTGAGAGAAAGAGGGGGAGAGACAGAGAGACATATATGGTGGCCTATATGTTCATGTACTTATGTTTAGAGAGAGAGAGAGAGAGAGAGAGAGAGAGAGAGAGAGAGAGTAAAACCAGTGCATCTTTTCTATCTTCACTCTCTCTATATATATATATACTCGTATATTACTTCATTCGTCTATATCAAACTTACTAATGAGACTAGCAATTAGGATATTATTATTGCAATGAAATATATGAGACGTGGATGGTCGGAAACGCTTTGTACCATTAGCGATCGCGACTGGTTGCCGCAGATACGTCACGTTAGTTGTGACGTCGCATTTTCGCACCACGAGTCATGGCTATGGTATGTTAATAATGCATTTTTGTTCCTATTTGATAACGTCCTCTCAAATAGTAAAATTATTATTGTCATGCATGTATACATGTGCTGTCCTCATTAAAGTTGTCATTATA